>JBBPLX010000245.1:0-33827 GCA_038090015.1 Leccinellum albellum | reverse complement strand
GGGAGGATGGCTCCGCCGGGGTAGCCGAAGATGTGCTTTACGCCATGGCGAAGCATCATCTCGTGGAATATCTGTCCGCCAGACATGCCAACAAAGGAATGATCAAGAGCAGCTGCAGTGTCGCGCTGTTGCACCGGCGCAGGGAAGGGGACATTGTTCGGTTGAGGTCGACTAGCGGAGGTGGATGAGTGCCTTTGGGAGAATAAAAATAGTCTGGAAAGATTACACTGCAGGTGCTGCGGTGGCGCTTCTCGGTGATGACCTGCTCAAATTTCTGGCTTGATCTCTGACTCTCGACTTCGCCTCAATGATCGACGAGGACGCGATGGTAGACTTTGAGCGTGTGAAGCAGACAGTGGTGACGGACTTTTGAGCACTGGTAGTGCGGAGAGCTGCATGGAAAGACATTTTGGTCGTCGTCGTCAAGAATAGCGACGAGGCAGCTGAAGAGAAAACAAGTCAAAGACAAGGTGGGTTTTTTTTCATGTTAGATCGAGTCACACCCTGATAGACTTCGGCCGATGTCCATATTTGGTAGTTACCGAAAGTCCGACGCCGTTCAACATCAATTGAATGCGATCAAACTGATTCAAACATTGACATCCATCCACGGATCTTTGAGATTCGATGACAAGCTCAACATTGAGATAGAACGTCTGGTATACCACAGACCGCGAGCAGCCGATGCAGCGACTGAGTTTTCACTAGTACTCCTATTTCGGATTGGCGTTGCGCCGTGCCTAGAATAAGCACCTGATGGCCCAAGGGCGATTGAACGTTGAACCTTCACGCACACGTGTGTGGGACAGCACATAGAAAAGTTTTCAGACGTCGAAATACAAAATTTATTTAGAAAATTACTACGAGTGATCAGACTCGAACACCCACACGGAGACTCTCAGGAGCTAACTGCCCAATTCGGTGCGCTTGGCATATTCGCGCGCTCACACTCCGTTTCCGCAACCAGAATGTCCTCAATAGCAGCTCAATTCGTGAGGCGAGGCAAAAAGGTACGGATGCCTGCACCTCCCTGTCCTCGTTCCCAAACAGATCGGACGTTCGTCCTACCCAGATTGTCGCCATCGGCAGAAACTACGCCGAGCATGTCAAGGAGCTCAACAACACGACACCGAAAGAGCCTTTCTTTTTCCTCAAGCCCACTACGAGCTACATGCATTCAGGGGGCACCCTGGAGATACCCCGCGGAGTGCTCGCTCATCACGAAGGTCCGTCGCTTCATTTGTTGCGAGCTGGGTCTGGCTTCACGTTCTTCTTCCCCGCACCTCGTCCGCCAACCAGTCGAACTTGGTCTCGTCATTGGCAAAGGCGGACGCGACATTTCTCAAGATGCTGCTGAATCTCACATCGCTGGATATGGTGCGCATGGAACTTCGTACCCACGCCAGACAGAGATGCTATAGGCCCATTCTTTCTATCTAGCCTTGGCAGTCGACATGACCGCGCGCAACATGCAAGAAGGGGTGAAGAAAAAGGGCCTTCCATGGTCCGCCTCGAAAGGGTTTGATACCTTCACCCCCGTAGGGCAAGTCTCTATCCCTCTCTGCGCACTACCGCTCTCCTGGCTGACGTACAACTCAGAACGTTCATACCCAAGGCTTCCGTCTCGGACCCCCACAACCTTCGACTTGCTCTCAAGGTAACATATTCGAACTATTCCTTGGCGCCACGAGAGGCTTGCAACTCACCCGCCATACACGGCAGATCAACGGCACAGTCAAGCAGGACGGCACCACTGGTGATATGATTTTCCGTATTCCGAGACTCATCGAGCACATTTCCTCCATCATGACACTCGAGGTTCGTCATCCATGTCTTCCTATTTTGCCTTTTTACTGACTATACCCACAGGAGGGCGACCTCGTCCTCACGGGGACGCCTTCGGGTGTCGGCCCGGTCACGCCTGGCGACACGGTAGAGTGTACGCTCGCCGAACCCAGCGGCAAGATTCTCGACCAGCTGAACTTCATTGCTGTTTCGAGAGACGGTGGTTATCTGTTCAAGCTATAGTATCTACGAGTGTACTACTTCCGACATCTCGCCCCGTCCCCTCTCGAATAAAGCATCATGAAATTATTTAAGTATGCCAACGCTGCTGGAAGGTATACTATGATACAGATATACAGGCCCCAGGGACTTTTGCGCACAAGAAAGGGACGAAAGGAAGAGGGAAAAGCGCACTTCATCTCTCTCCCCCGCCTCCTCTCGCACGCACCAGATTCTTTTCAAGAGTCCCACGCTTGCTTCCTTTTCTCGAACCGCTCGTTTACCTCCTCCAACGATATCATCCGCAACCCGCCGCCATTCTTGTGTCCGCTCCTATTGCTCCCACTCCCGTTGCTATTGTCGCTCCTAGTTCCGAAGTCATCCCCCTCTAAGTCTCCCTCGGTCTCGTCTGAGCTGCTCGTGAACGTCCAGCTCCCCCCAGTCGGCGTGAGCTCGCCGTCCTTGTGTGGCTCATCAACATCGTCGTCGCCGTCCCCACCTGATGCAGACTGAAAGTCACCGAAATCGAACGAGTCATCTGAGTATGAGGAGAAGGAAGACGAAGGGAACCTGAACGGGTCCGAGCCGCCAGTGGCCATGAGCCCTCCAGCCGAGTCTGAGAACGGACCAAAGCCATCATTGTCGTCCTAGATATCGGGTGTCAGCGACCGACGGGGGAACGGGAAAGGAAGAAAGAAAAGACTGACGTCGTCGTAACTGTTCACGCCAAACGGGTCGTCCGAGAGTGCTTCCCGGAGGGCGCCAGAAGTTGAAGAGGGATCGAACGCGTCCTGCATATCATATTTTATTTTGCGTTCAATTCAATGTTCGGTGAACGATTGAGAGATCACGTCAATGTGTCAGCTCTTGTCAACAAAGGAACACGACGCACATCAAATCCAGTCGAGTTGTGCTCCCCAAAGGCATTGTTGTTGATCTGGCTGCTGCTGTGCCGACGCGCGGGCGGAGGCTTCCCAAGGTCAAACCTCGACTGTGCGAGCCACCCCCCTCCATCGTCTTCGTCGTCATCATCGTCGGATGCGTCTGGCGTGAGATACTCTCCCGCGTGCAGCTCCTGCATCAGGTAACGAGCAAACTGAAAAACGTACAATTAGCGTGAGCAAACAATAAGACGACCATGTATGCGAGGCGAGGACTGGCAGCAGCAAGAGACATACTTGCGGCGGACCGGTACCATGATCCTCCTCGTCCTCCATTGGTGCGGGCCCAAAGTCAGCTGTCGACTCTCGACTCGGCCGCGCCGTCGCCGTCCGCCTAAACTCACCCCTCACCCCAGGCCCCTCGTTAATCATCCCCGGCCCCGACATTGGTGCCGGTGCCGGCACAGCCGTCGTCCTGACGTTGATGTCTGCCTCATCCACCGCCCACCTATCTCCCGCCGGGCGCCCAAAGGCGCCATTACCACCGTTGTTGTTGATCGCAGGCTTCCCACCACCGAGCAAGCTCGTGTCCCGTTTCTTCGTCTCCTTGTACCTCCCCGTCACATACTCGTTCCATGCCGGCTGCGGTGCGAAGCATTCGATCGTACGCCGCAAGTCAAGGGGGAAATGGTCGAGCGCGGTGATCACGTCCTCCGCCATGAGCGTCAGGTGGCCCATGTACCCCAGCCGCACACCCTTGGGCTTGGTGCTATGTGAAAGAAAAGAGAAAGATGCCCCTCGTTATACACGGACGCAGACCGGGATGATCGAGGCATCAAAGACTCGCCTTTCAGTATCGTTTTGTTTTTGCCCATCGACGATACGATGCATTAGCTGTGCGTCCCGGAAGAGCGAGATGGTCAACTCGCGGTTCAGACCGCCGTCAACCCTGCCAGTGAGGACCTGGTGGATGAAATCATACACAACGCTGTGTAAAAAGTTATTCCAAGGATACTCAAAGAACAGGTCCTGCGAAATGAATGGTCCGGAATCAGAATTTCAGGCTTGTGCGGGAGAATCTACCTACCAATAGCGTCGATAACACGGATGAGTCCAAGAAGCAGTGCTTCATCCTCTCTCCGACGGGAATCTCTGGAGTAGCATTCAAGCACGTCGACCGTCGCGAATTTTGACGTGATGGAGTAGCTGTCGCTTGCGAACTCGATGTCTCCCGCGGACTAGGACTGATAGGGCTGTGTTGGGACGCGGCGTTCTCTGATGAAGGTGGGGAGGTAGACGGGCTTGGAGGGGAAGCAACTATGTTTGGCGACTGTTCCGCCTGAGAATCGTCTCCACCGCGGAAATGACCTTTGCAAGCTTCGTCGTCCATCACAATCTCCTCCATGGCATCATCGTCTGAGCTCCCTGGGCCGTCGCTCATGTCGTCGTCAGAGTCCATGAGAGAAGATGCACGCGAGGGATTCGAGACTGGGAGTTCCAACGCCGGCTCAACTTCGTCGTGTGGTTCGTCAGAGGGCTCACGTTCGTGTTCATCAGACGACCCTAGTGCGATCACGCGGGCCAACGTCTCCAAAGCCGCCAGCCCGCCTTGCAGCCGACCCTCGCTATCGTAGAGGCCGTCATGTTCTGAACCGCGATTCAGAAGAGACATATTCGAACAGTGCAAAAGTTCGGCGTATAGTTCACAAATGCGGTACCGCTCGAACGTGAGAGGCCGAATGAGGCCCACAGTCGTCGGCACAAGACCTTGCTGTACGGGGCAAGCTGTGAACCAGTAATCGTTTGGGTGGTTTAGGATGGAGTACACACCAAAGAGCGCGGTTCACGGAGGTACCGCTGGAAGTCGGGTAGCCGCTCGCACATGATGTCCAACAATGGTCCGAGGCTGACGACCCCCATGCGGTCCACCATCTCCTTCATCGCTGCTTCCAGAGTTTCTCGCGCATTCTCTGCACCTTGGAGCTGTTGTTGAACCTGTATTAGTCGATTCCGGAGTGTATGGAACAAATACGGTTCAAAGTAGTCCGAGTTGTTCTTTCTGATGAGCTCGACGATGACAGATATCGAATGAATGACAGACGACGTCGCAGAGTGCCCATTGGGAAGGTCGAGGGTGGGGGGAGAAAGATGATCGGCATTGTCGCCTCCAGATGGCTTGATAAGGGGTTGGTCAGCGTCAAAGTCGTGAAGAATGTATCCAGCTAGCGTGGTTATGCTATCCCCATGGGCCAATTCCCGTGCGAAACGGTTCGATGCAGGGCCGTTTTGAAGCCCTTCCGTCAAGCCTGCGCCAGGCGAGGGGGCAGCCATGGAGATGATTCCCTTGATGAGTTCTGACACGACGGTGTGCATATCGCTGGAATGCGAAGGAGAAAGTAAACCTATTAACCTTGCCATGAGGTGTTCTGATGATAACCACTGGGTGCCGACGGGAGGTGAGTGAACTGCAGACGAGAGAGTGCATGTGAGAGCATACTTCGAGGACGCCCGCTCCGCCCGGATGTTCATCCAACTGAATGATGCGAACGAGCAAGTCCACTATCGAAGGGGTCTCAACATGACGAAGCAACCTCTCCACGACGGACGGTTGGGACTGAATGAACGCAAGCATCTACGAAGCTGAATTGGGCGACAAGCAACACGAACACCGACTACGGCATACCTCTGCGGGTTTCTTCGTGAGGAACACGGCATTAATCTTTGCAAAGTGCGAGGCCGTAACCATTTCCATTTTCATGTCATCGGGAGACTTATCGAGCACGGTCTCCCAGAACGGGGCGAGCAGTTCCTCGCTGTGGTTGACGCAGGTCTCGACGATAGACCAAATTTCGCTGCAGAGTACCTCCGTTGCGACGTACGGGTATCTGTACGCCATTAGACTTGGACGACACTCGAAACGAAAGCGAATACATACTTGTACCGGCCTCTCTCCTCGGCACCCTCGATCTCACCGGTGACGTAGCCCAACAAGCGCTTCAAGACATCGACGCGCTGGAAATAATCGATGAGCCTCGTGTTCTGAGATTTACATTCCTGCAGCAAATCGTCCTCGTCTAGGATGGCTTCCAGCGAGACATCGTCCTTGTCCAGGAGACTGTCTATCGCAGACGTGTTATGGAAGCCGAATCTACACGAGATAAAAAAACGTCAGGCAAACGGTAACTGAGAGGGAGCGAACCAAGATACCTCCAGAACATGAAACTAGACGGGCGCTCCTTGAGATGTTGAGGGGCGAGAAAGGAATCGGGTGACTGACTTGTTGGGGCTGGAGGTTACGACACGAACCTGACGACTGAGATTGCCTAGATTGGACGACCCCACCGTTCGAACACGCAATACATTCCAACTTTCTATTCCGTTCCCACCATCCATGTCCTCGTCGCATGTCACATGTCACTTCTTTTCTTACATCGAGGACATCGACGTTCTTGCCTGCTGTCACCTGCGTCGAGCCTAGTTCCACGCCAGCCAACGCTTCTCCGTATCTTTTCATGCTGCCCTCACTTCACTACGGCCAACTTCCTGACGCTCCTCCTTCATCGGTTCCTCTTCTTTGGTGACCTTCTCATGGTCATAAGGAATGACAACGGTCTCCTACGTCATGGTGAACCTCTCTGTCGAGGGAACTTCACGTAGTCTTCATGCACAATATTGCTAACCGCGACTTGCAATGTTTCATTGTTCTCAAGAACGCTCCGTTTAACGCTGCAACAATTTGATTGGCAACGAAGGCAGCATCGTCTTTCCCCTAGTTCGAGAGCTCGTGTCGTGGATGGGCTCTCAATTGTCGGCAGCTGTTAGCGGTCAATATGATGAATGAGAACAGATAAAAGTATAGATTCCACATCACAAAATCACGACTTGAATGTAAGGTATAGAACTGAACGCGCATCATCCAACTCTATGCAAAGCGAGCTATACACGACTACTGCACGTCAACCGTACGAATGCTCTTCACCAACTCCTCCAACGGCGTCTCTGCCCGGATCTGAACCTTGATAAAGCTGTCCGTCGCGACACGTTTGTACAACGCCCGAGCCTGGTGGGCAAGCAATAGCGCACCGAACGGCTGTCTGAGCCATATGACAAGCCGCAGTGCACGCATCGCTAGATCGAACTGAGGGGCCCCGCCTGAGAAATCCCTGTTCAGAAGGGGACTGATCCATGGGTGGATGAGGACCAGCCCGTGCATCCCGACCAAGTCGTCATTGGTCTGGATGCGTAGGTTGCCGAGGATAGGCGCAGTGGCATGGTAAGCATGAACGATCGAGTCGGATCCGGGTTCTGCTGTAATAGCAGTGAGGGATGTCAGGGGGAAAACAAATCCAGGAAGGTGGAGTCGGCCAGCGACGATTGAAAGAGGGGGAAGGTCATACAGTCGCTCGTATAACTGCACACTGAGCGAGGGGTCGGGCAAGGATGACTGCAAGGCCATGATCATCCTTTCCATCTCGGCGGTCTCGATCGGTTGCGGAACGTGAGGTGGCTCGATTTGATCATAGACAGTAAGGTCGCCAGGTAGGTAGCTGTTGGTACCACTTGAGTTTCCAGCTCGAGTCCAGGAGAGAAGTGTGACATTATCCGATTGGGTCAAAATGTGCTCCAGTAGACGACGGACTGCTCGTGTGCCCTCGCCATATATGACCGGGAGGCTGACATCGAATATGCCGAACAGACAATATGCAATATCTTCCCACCGTGTTGTTTGGCGCTTCGAAGCGAGGTATAGCTTCTCGCGCACCTTCGTCAGCCCTGGTTGAAGCGTTGCGAGGGCCCGAGTAGCAAAATTGGTTGCCTGTTCCATCTCTGCGAGAACTAGGGGTGATTCTTTGTGATTGAACATGTCGAGATCAAGATACGGTTTCCAATCTTCGGTATAGAATTGTACGACTTTCGACGCGACGTACTCTTGGTATGTCCATCCACGAGTGTTCCATATACTTTTCCACAGAGAGCCCTCTCCTTGCGACTTAGAGTGAACACCGAGAAGATGGACAATTGTGAGTGCTGCGCGACAATACCATTGAAACATGGCAACGACTGATTCTTGCTGAACTCCCTTGTCGCTTTGGTTAATACAGCAGGTGTCGCTCCACGCCCACCGGAACCTGCGAGACTGCACGAGCTTGCAGAAGCTGACGAGTTTGTCGATCGTAGGGGACGTGGGTAGTCCATAGATAACATTATTCTCGACCATCTGGAATGATGGCTCAGATGGCTGCCACCTATGCGAGAACATCACATATTCATAAAACTTCACCACCTCCTCTTTGATGCGTGGAAGGTCGAGTCGATCGCGGGTAGTCATGGAAGACCGCCACTCATTGAATGTGGGATCTCGTTCGAAAGCTGCCGCTTGCATTTCCTTATCGCAGAGACGACCAGCAGTGACGTTGATCAGTGCTCGGGGTATGTCAAAGATGGTCTGTTCGACGACCTGGCGAACCAGTGGAGTCACATCGAGATAACAATCCCGCAAGGCTGTCGACACAGAATCAGCCCACGTCGTCTGCGTGACATGCATGAGGACGACTCACCCCGAACCTGAGGGTCAACTGAATTCTCCATCGTTGACAGCATCATTTTAAATGCATCAAATGCTTCCTTGTAACGCCCCAGGCTGTGCAATATCGCATGTTTCCTCTTGTACCCTTTGTAGTTCAATGGGTCGTGCTCAATAACCTGATCGTACCGTCAGTGCCGTCAACTTGGCGCAATGTTTGATCTAATCCATACTTCGGTAACGTTTATGAGTTCACCCTCGAACAAACCAACTCGCGCCTCGCAGCACTTGACGATGATGTTGAGGTTGGTCGGGTCAAGTGAGAGCGCATAAGAATAGTATCCAATAGCCGATTGGTGGTTCTTGGATGCCATTGCTCCATTGCCTTCTTTATCGACCTTGTCGACACAACGTCGTCGAAAATCTAGGGAGGTTCTTAGATGTGAGTCATGCGAGTCAGTGTTGTCCTTGTAACCACTCACCGAGTTCCCATTCGGCTTGGTCACTAGGGATGCTCACGTCTAATAGTTTGCTTTGCATCTTGTAAAAACACGCGAGCGCTTCTAGGACTTGACCTCTGCCCTCGAGATTATCGCAGAGCATCCGATAGACATGGAACTTCTGAACTTCAAACTGAATCGGACTCCACCTGACATGTAAATTAATCCATACCTTATTAGCATTAATCAGCCTTTGATACACGCGGGCATCATTGAGGTGGTCCGCATAAATGGATTGTTGCGTGTGACGATCGGGGGTAATCTGTACAGCTTTTTCGAACCACTCGACGGCTCTCAGGAGATCAGCGCTATCGTGGCACAACTGAAAGCGTCTGTGTAATGCAAGACCGATGTTGTCGAATCTAACAGGTTTGTCGAAATAACCCTTCGGAAGCCCGTCTGCGGCTCTAACCCATTTCGGGATCAACTCGTCAAGCTTCTTCCAGTCGTCAGAGATTTGGAGTCCATCGAGCTCGTATGTCTGCAGCACGAGGTCTACGGCAAAGCGTTCATGTGTATCGCTAGGGCAGATTTTCTCGAGCTCTGAGATGTATTCGTGTAGCGTGCTTTGGGGTTCTTGGAGTCCTCTTGCGCGATAATACAAAAGAGCTTGTGATAGATATAATAGCGTCATAGGCCGATCCCGGTGGTCACCAGCGCGCAACCTCAGGGCTTCCTTGAACAGCGAGGTAGAATCATGAAAATTTTGGTGTGCTTGATGAAACTGATCAGAGAGAAATTGTACTTTAGCGAGATTGGACAGAGCAACGGCATGGCACGGATCGTCTACGGGGCATTTTTCTAGAGCTTCGGTAAAATGTGTAACGGAGGATTTGAGATCCTCTTCGTCGTGGTTTTTGTAGTAGCCAAGAAGAGCGCGGTGTCCCTTATTTGTAGCGTCTGAGAGCGTTGAACGCTCTTTCCGGTCCTGCGACAAGATCTTTCAGAAAGAACACAGTGATGGTAACATTTTACCCACACTATCGTCGACACAACTAGACATACAGTAGTTACCATACCATCGTCGCACAGAAACGAGCAGCGATAAGGAACGTGGTATAGATTCCTTGATCGTGAATGCTGTGAACAACTTTAGTTTGTAGCAGTTGTATAAAAAATTTGTCCTTACGTCTAGTCTGCTGAAGTAAATCGGACACACGTATCTCCAATGTGCCAAGAGGCTCTCCACTTCCTAGCACAGGAGAGAACTCGAAAGAGGCACAAAGAATCAATCGAACCGTGGTGGATGGGGCAGACGGCCTGAGAAGTTATTAAAACGGATAATCCCAGGGTGAAACCGGGATAGTGTCGTACAAGTAGATCCGGTCATTCCATTCGATATTTTGATCATCTACCAGTGCAGGCTTATTTTCAGTCGACCTGGATATGCCACCATCGGTCTCGACACGAACAAAGAATCCAACAGGAACATATTCAAGGCCGACAGGAACATTTTCGGCACATATATCTGTGAGGTAATTGTCACCTCTCGAAACGACTGCAAGAAAGGCTCGTACGTGTGATAACAACCCGCGATTCGGAACTCACGGTCTCCCGTACCAATGCACCGTTGAGATCCTCACTGGTAATGTGACTTAGTTGAAGAGTCGACCAGTCAATGTCAACTTACATTGGGCGCTGCAGCCAAATCGCATCTGGCAACATGGAGCTTAGCAGTAGTCATCAATATGGTAACGGAAAACTTGCTACTGCCAGAGTGATGAACATATTCTCCCTTTACGTGTTCCAGGAGTTCACTTTCATGTATCACCATCGACTCCGACTAGAAGAATGGTTCGCACGTGGATGCTAAACAAACAAACATCACATGCCTTTTCCAACATCTCTATCCAAATATTATCATGAGTGATGACTACATCAGCGTCGGAATTCTGATATAAATGGTCAATCAGCTTAGTGTGGAACCCTTAGGTCGCAACACGAACCTCCTCCAATAAGTAATTATTGACGATATCTAAATAATGAGGTTGCTGTATAACAAATTAGTCTTTGCAAATGGCACAATGAAAGATTGCAGACTCGAGATAGTTCCGGATAGGGCTCGATACCTACTGCAGATCATCAGTCATTAAATAGAGAATGAATGATAAAAAGGGGCTCACTAGTGATAGGCGGTATGATTATTCCACATTGTGACGCCAGACACCTGAGATACTCGAGAAGCGGTGCGAAGCAGTTTCGCGATTCCTGGGCTGGCCCCACAACAGCAACCCCCAGTTTCCGTCTGACCTTCATCTTGAAACCTTTGATAAGAACGGTTTGGTTCTCGAACCTATTATTCTTGCGACACGACTGGGGATCCAGGTTCGGGAACTCAGGCTTCCATTTGTAGGCCGCAAGGTCATCTTGCTTAACTGATTCCTGTACAAGGATTTTTTTACGGTCGACCTTCCGACGACCATAGAAGGATGCCAAAGTCCATGAGCTTGTTTGATAAAGGCCAGTAATCAAGTATAGCGAGTCACAGCCAGCAGAAAGACACCAACGACGTGCATGCTTTATGGCAAGATCGCGAAACTCATCCAACTTCTGTCGGTCCTGAAGGTCACGGAGTTTTGCACCTGATGGCAAGATGAGTATAGCACCCTTCTCAGCGGTTGCAGTAAAATTGTAAATGCCACTGAAATAGATATTGTCAGGGTTAGAATTTGACCTATTGGCAACGGTGTACAGGTATACCTCTGCTGACTTATATCCTGGTTGACGCCAGTAAAGAAAGAGTGTTCAGGGAGAACAGCAGTAGCGTTTGTGCATATCAGGTTGTCGTCTAACGGAACCGCCTGGAATTGGTCGGAACGCGATGGGCAATGTATGTTGCAGAGGACGTGGAATGCGCCGTTGTCGTCAACATGTCCAACATCCCCAATGCGAAGGCACTCTTGGCTGCTTGGATCGGGACAGCGCAGAGGGTAGCCAAATTTCTGTCGCAAGTTATTCGCGTACACATCTTGCGGAACGTCGTTCATAACCTGGAGTGACGTGTATGCCACGATGCATTGAGGTACTGGGACGTACGTCGGAGCCTAGGTATTCGTTTAGGGCAGGCAAATGACCATGCCCCCAGGCAGCCCCCTCCAAGCTCGAAGGCAGATTGGGCTTCGAACTAACGAAGACGGACGTCCGGGCACGCAACTGAGAACCTAGCATGAAATGTACCGCCTGAGTTCAAGCCGCGATCAATTCATTCTGACTTTGCCGTGCTGATGCTGCTCACTGGCGTTGTCTATTTATCATAAGAACCAGGTGCTAACCAGTTCTCTTCACACTACATCTCCAGATCATCCATGACTTCCATTCCTGAGATACATTCTGAGAGGCATAACGGTACTACGCCACGCCTGTTGGCTTCAATGTAGGTCAGTAGAGAACGTGAATGCCTCGAACAGAGCATTTTCGATAATGCCTAAAGGTTGCCGTACGGCGTAGACCAGTGAGTGCTCTCCGAGAGACTAATGTATATGCTTCATCTGAACTATCATCTTAGCGAACGGTCGTGGAACTGGTAGGTGTATTAGGTTGTCCATTAGGCTCGCAGATCCTATCGTTTACCTTTCCTTGCAGAAGAAGTCGAAAGCCAGACCTCATGGGTGGAGGCCATGGTGGTGGTACTGGCACTGGAGCCCCGAATCCAGAGCAATCGAGTGTGATACTGGCACTGGATAGCGATCCAAAACCACTGAGTGAGGCAGGTCTGTCAGCTTCAATCACGTCGTAGGAACTCATGTTGTGGGCACAAGAGGGAAAAGATGCAACTCAACCCTCGACAGGGAGTATTCGTTTGATCGTACGTGTGCTTTCTTTGAACATACATCGTGAGACTGATAGCAAGAATCAGCGAGAACCTCGAAATGCTACCCTTACCATTATATTTTCTACGTGGTTGTGTTGCTCGCCAGGGACGAAAGAGATTTCATTCTATATCTAATGCCAGTGGACGCATTAGATCGTGAATTATGCTAGTACTATACTACTGGTACTGGCGGTACGATATGGCACAAGATTAGTTACATAATGAGGACGTTTGGCATTACATTACATAATATTTTAATCAATCGCTCGACCACCTCTTCCATCACCGTGATAGCGGTTTACGAAGTACTCCAACGGAGATACTAGTGTCAGTAGACTACGTCTCACTTCAGTCAGTGCTCTCACTACATCTACATGATGATATCATTGGAATCTGACAGTGTTAACGCGTTAAGAATGAACAGAATGATGACCCTTGATCAAGACCATGCTTCAGTACGGGCTATACTTAAGAAACCACTGTTTCAATTTTCCGATCCCCTTGGCAGAACCAAACCACTGAGAAGAGAGGGCCAGTCCGGGTTAACCAGCGTGCATTGATCCGCAAAGTCCTCGCTCGTTACTCATACGATTTTGCTTGTAAGATCTGGTGACTACCTCGTTCAACAGTATTTCCGATTTTACTTCCATCTGGCCAGTGTTCCGAGAACTCCTTCAGAACGCAGATGATGCAGAATCTAAAACCGTCTCAATTCGTTTTGAAACTAACGAGTTTTCTGAAGTAAGAGGCCGCGGATCTAGCTTGTATTGACCTCATTTTTTTCTCTAGATAGTAAAATGGGCCTTCGAGAACACCGGAGAGCCGTTCGGGGAGGCCGATTGGAAACGACTGACTGAGATTGGTATGTTACCTACCTCTCAACCTATTGGCTCTCATGTAACTCGATCTATCTAGCCAATGGTAACCCTGATTCGGAGAAGGTTGGCGCATTTGGTGTTGGTGGGTGGCCACCTAGTATTCAAAATCTGGCAATTGAGTCTATATTATCTGGTAGGTTTCTACACGGTATTCTCCGTAACTGATCAGCCTGTTGTACTCTCTGGTGGTGCGTCCTGGTCATCTCTCTGGATATATTTGACGATAAGTAGAGTGGAAGGGCGTAAGGTGGTGTTCTATTGGGACCGCAATTCAGGCCTTGTAAGGGTCCGTCTATCTCGATAGGCTACATGCTCACACAAAAACTAGTTGTACTTCCACTCGAGTGAATATTCTACGAATGAAAGAGGAGCGATAATCGAGATTCCGCTCCACAAGCCTGCTCGAATGCTGGAAAGGAATGATTTTTTACAATTTCTTGCAACATCGATCACTTTCATGGCAAATCTGAGTGATATTCGAGTTTTTTTGAATGCAGATTGCATTGGCCATATCAGCAAGTCTGAACAAGCAACTGTACCTATCGGACTTCCTATTACGCTGAAGGATGTTGATCCTTCGAAAACAATGACCTTGGAATCGCTTCAATTTCGACGTCGTCGTAAGTCTCATTCATACTGCAATACATGTTCTCAGATGGTATTTGACCAGCAATAACCATCCAATCTGTCCAAACCGCGGATTCTACCCCTCGTAGAACGAAATTAGATCTAAGTATATTCACTATCACTGCAAAGGTCGAGATGAGCAAAGAGCTAGCAGAAGAGCTATCTCGATGTATGATTAAGGAGCAATGTTCTAGAGTCGACTATAGCCTGATATATGTGGGTTTTTATTTTTATTAGTGAATATCAGCACCTATAGATTGACTACACTTAGACCGGGAAGGATGAGTACGACCAGAGCTTCGTGGATAAACAACATGAAAGTATATTCCAAGGGCTTCGTGCCGATTTGGATAAGTGCGTATTCTTTGCATGGGCGAGCAACACTCTCAATGATCCCTAACTAGAGAAGTGTTACATTCAACGATCTTCATCGTCTGTAGACCATTACAAAGCTCTTGTCGGCTGAATTTATTAACATCATTCTCCAGGGTCATTCTACCCGCCAAACAACGGGTATCTGTGGTCATATGGCTTCGCAGTTTATTCCCACTGTTGAGCGTGAATCTATAGATCTAGTGTAAGCTCCTCTATCGGAATCGCAGATGAAAAGTACTCATTCAAAAACCAAGTGACCAGAATATTGCTAGTATGTGCCTCGCTTCATTCTTAACAAGCAAAAGGCTAAATCACCGTCACGATCACTCACGTAGTATGGAATAATGAACTATTGTATCTAGGAGGATTCCTATCACGTGCTATCTATGAACTAGAGCTCTCCAGGATTCAAAGCGAATGGGATGCTAAGTCCAAAGGTCTTGCCTCTGACCTTGCCAAGCTACGCGAGCGCTTCATTCACGTGCTCAAATTCTTCACCTTTCACCCTACCACCCCTTCACCAAAGGTCTCAGAAAAGCTATGCTCATCATTTTATACATGCACTACATCTCCTCTACGACTTCTCTCTTCTGTTGGAGTACAGCAAATTTCGGATATCAGGCAGTTCGATGAATACTGCGAGATATTCTTGAAGGACGTGCCGATGCTTTCATCACACTTCAATAAGTTAGCGGCGGACTTTGTCAGGGCACACCCAGATAAACAGGAAATCCAGCTTATAACGCCTTCAGACGTTGAACATGATCTGCAATGTCATCCTCTCGATGTATTAACTGGCGAGCTTGTTGCCTTCCTCCGATGGATGCTCCGAGAATGGACCACTGGTACAGCCCATCTGCTGAATGTGGCTCGTTTTCGGGATGCGAACGGAAAGGAGGTCCCACTGTCTTCCATACAGCACTTTATCGACCCCAAAAATCATGGATCTCATATCCCGCCGAAGAGTCCATTACCATATTCGGTGATACCCCGCCAAATTACTGAAACCATCCCTCCTACAATGCTCCAGCAGTTCGAATGGAGAGAGTTTACCGTCGTTGACTGGCTACGTTACATATCTTCCCGAGAAGTCAGACTGACCAACCCGGAATATGATTTTACTCTGTCAACCGGTTGGGCTGAACATGTATTGCACTCTGTTTGCTCCGCATGGTCCAACTTGAAGTCATCCGGGGGTGATGTGCCTGAAACAGCCAAATCGGTATTTGCAAGCGAGGAGTGCATTCCAACAACACATGGCCTACGTATCCCCGAGGAATCATGTCTTCCTAGCTCCAATGTTACCAAATTTAATCTGCCGATAGTCAGGTTCTCTTCAAGTCGTGAAATCAGGGACGATATGGAGCAGCTCCTCCTTTATCTAGGAGTCAGGAAACATCCTCCCATACAGCAACTCTTTTTGGCGCAGTGAGTTGATACATCGCATGCTTAGTATGTTGATCGAATCGAGAATTTCCAGGGAATGGTTAAAAACGTCCGATATCATCTATCATCTCGTTCAGAGAGTTAATCTTAGTGGCTTGGACACTGAGTTTCTGAGATCATCTCCTGTTTTTGTCCCGAAAGGTGCCGAAGAAGGTGGTGGCGAACTGCGACGCCTCGACCAGCTCTACCCGCCAATAGAAATATTTCAGCAGCTTGGTTTGCCCCTTATAGATTGGGGAGGGAGTGCAGAATGGCAGGATACATCCCGCACAGGTAGATCTTCCGTATCAAGTCTGAAAACTGACTAAGGTTTCGCTTAGAGGTCAAACTACTTTATCGTCTTGGCTTGCGTCGCTTCCCGCCTCTGATGGAGATCATAAACCTGTGTTCAAAGGACAATGAAGTTGGCGAAGTTGCCTTCGACTACCTATGCAGACACCTGCGATCTGAGTATTCAGATTATAAGCCCGACAGATCTCGAAATACTGCATTCGTGCCTGCAAAGATCACGGGCAGTGTTGGTTTTAGACTGAAGCCAGGGGAGGTATGTGAAACTGAGCATCTCTGAGATTTCATCCTGACTAGGGCTTCGCCTCAGGTATTCATAGACAAACAGTGGGAAAAACTTGGATTTCCTGTCGTTCAGCACGAGTATGACAGGAGTGTGCTCGAACTTCTGGGAATACAACAACATCCACCTTCCTCGTTGATCCTTCAACGGCTCACAGATGTAGAGAGTGATCCACTCAGCGAAGAGACTGCTCGCCAGTGGTTCGAAATTTTGTCTCATCACGTTCAAAGTGGGTAATATCCCTTGTGTTCATGGTGGTCATTTAGAGGGACTGATGTTACCTTAGGATTTGAGAAGAGTGATCTTGTCTGCATTTCCCACTTGTGTATAGTTCCGAAGATCACTCTCGGAGAGAAGAAAATGCTGACTCCTGTGGAGTGCTACTTGGGAGGGAGCACAAAGGACGACCTATACTCAAAGTTATTTCACTTCGTCGACTTTGGTGCCGGTGATAAATTTTTGCGTGTTTGCGGTGCAAAGAACTATCCCACAGAAGAAGATGTCGCAACAAGGCTGGTCAGGGATCCCAAGGAAGTCCTTGATCTCGCTGGATGGAAACGGTAAGCACAACGTATCTGAACTACTCATACTCGTTGAGAAGGACACAGATTCTTAAAAGAACTTGAACACCTCGCTTCCCACCCCGGTCGCATTAGCATAGAGACAAAATACAAGATGAAGCATCAGCCTGTTTTACTTGGCTCACGGCCATGTGAGGAAACCGGGGCACCAGAGCAATCCTACGGACTATGGAAACCCAACGAGATTGTCATCGTGGATGACGTACAAACCTTGCGGCAGTTTTCCGACTCTATTGTTATTGCGCCTCGTGATATACCTCGTGAACTTGAAAGTAAGGATATGGGATTTCGGCTTTCTCCACGCATTAGTACTGACTGAATGTGAAGACTTTTATATTTCACTCGGGTGCCAATACCTGACCACAGCTGTTCAAGACCAACATGACGCATCCGGTGCCATAGAAGACCAACAAATATGCTCCAAATATCGAAAATTGGTTCTGGACAGGTTACCTATCTTCCTTTACAACTATTCGCATCTGAAGCCTGGAACATCGGGATCCCGGTTCTCTGGTGCCAATAACATCACCGTTAAGGTCTGGCAGAAGCTGTTCGTCTGTAGAACACTCACCGTTGGAGAGGAGGGAACCAAGGAAAAACGACAGGTGTCAGCTACCGTGATCTACGAATCATCAAATACGATACAGCTGTGGCTTACTCGCCAGGTGGAGGAAAACAAGCATGAGTAAGTGTGTTCATAGGCCATTCACTTTGGATATTTTAGCTGAAGGATGTATAAAGCCTGGCAACTTCGCTATGCAAGGTGTTTCTTGGTACAGAAAATCGTCCTGATGTCGAATTTCTTACGACTTGCCTTGGGCCACGCAAAATTTTGGAGCAAAGAGGGTATAAAAGTCAGTCAGATCGGAGCCAAACAATGCGCAAGAGACTGATATCCGTCTTGTAATTAATACACAGTTGACGAACCTTCCCGATGTCTGGAAGACTGGCGGTTACTTGGCGCTGCAAACTCAATAATTCAAGTTACACTTGATCCAGTGATGCTCGGCCACCACGTGATGGAAGAGACGAGCCGCCATCCCACGACCACAGACGAGCAACCTATTTCGGATGTATCTCCCTCGCCATCCCCTGTCGGCATTCAGGCTGTTGTCTCCCGAGCTGGTGCCGCTACTGACATCCGCCAGTCTCACGAGTACGCTTGTCTTCCGCGAATCTGCTGATACACGACTCTTATCTATGCTTTCTAGTCTGGAGAAACATCAGAAGCACATAGGTAAGCAACAATGAATTTTAGCCGATATTATCTCACTAGTTGGGCGGCAGAGTCCGCCGTAAGGGCAGCAATCGAGGCGGGCAACCACAGAGGCCAGGCGCTACCCCATCGCCAGAGCGATCCGAGCATTAAGCAATCTATGGAAAACAGCTATTGTGATGCTTCTACGTCAGTTGACGATTTACGGTGCTTCCGTAGGCTTCTAGCACTCTGCGGCCTCTTTCGTTTTGCTTATGGGATCGCTAGGCAAAATAAAGGACGTGGAAGTCCATGTCACCAAAGGTGACTTTCGTTTGACAACGTATTTGCATGCTAAATGCCTGTTAACCTCATGACCAGATATTTCTGATGTCGAAGCAGGTCATATATGCGCACAAGAATTGCTCACCCGCTTCCTGGACACCATCCAGCGCATCACCAAAATTTACGGTCTCTCCACCGGGTCATATCGCATATTCTATCATGCTGCTAGATCCATAGCATTCAACTGCGAAGGAATAATATACATCAACCTTCATTACTTTGAGAAATGTCGTGAGTGAAACCCAACTTGAATAACGATAACGCTGATGATCCCCCGACAAGACTACGAAGATGTCAAAAAAGGCAACAAACAGCGAGCTCTGGCACTGTGGTTTGTCCCATATATTAGCATCCTCCGATACGACTGAGAGTCGTTTGAATCCTTCAGGTTCCTTACCTTTGCCCACGAAATTGCACACAACCTCATCGCCGACCATAACTCAGAGCATGAGTTTTTGTCTTTGGCGCTCTGTGAATTGCACATGGAAAAGTTCCAGAAGCTCCAGGGTCTGTCATTCCGTTTGAGATAGACATATAGATATGAGGCGTTGTGCGGAAGTTCGAGAGTTCAAATGCGCTTCAATGTTGGGTAAGGATCGACGTCGTTTATGCAAGCACATGGAGTGGGATTTGTAGTAGTGTCCAACAAGAATAAAATTCCTTTACCTCTACGCATACAAAGGTACAAATGTGGGACAATGGTAACACATTACTTGCTGGTGATGAGAATGTGCGGGTGATGAGATGGTCCACTTGCATTTGCTTAAGCAGGATCCCGGCCATCAGTGTTGGGAACAAGAACGGAAATGATATATAGCAAGGTGAACATATTGCATGCACTCGCAACTTGAAATACTCTCAGGCGAGCACATATCACGTCCAAGGTTACCGTCATCTCGAAAGCAAAAGTAACTCATAGTCAAATTCGTCATGAACCATAGATGTCTCAAAGTAGACATCAGCGTCAACCAAGACAATGACGAGGCGATCCCCTTAGCTGTCGGGATTGAAGAATATATCCAGCCAGCGTGGTGATGCTGTCCCCATAGACCGATTTCTGTGCAAAATAGTTCGATGTAGGGCCATTCTGAGGCCCTTCTGTCGAGCCGGCGCCAGGCGAAGGGACAACCATGGAGATGATTCCCTTGATGAGTTCCGACACGACGGTGTGCATATTGCTGGAATGGGAAGGAGAAAGTAGACCTATCAACCTCGCCATGAGGTGTTCTGATGATAACCACTGGTGCCTACGGGAGTTGGGACTGAATGAACGCAAGCATCTGTGAAGCTGAATTGTCCATTTCCGTTTTCATGTCCTCGGAAGACTTACCGAGCACAGTCTCCCAGACCGAGGCGAGCAGTTCCTCGCTGTGCCAATTGACGCAGGTCTCGACGATGAACTAAATCTCGCTGCAGAACACTTCCGTCACGACGCACAGGTATCTTTACACCATTAGACTTGGCCGACACTCGAAACGAAAGCGAACACACTTGTACCAGCCTCTCTCCTCAGCGCCCTCAATCTCACTGGTGACATAGCCCAACAAGCGCTTCAAGACATCGGCGCACTGGAAATAATCGATAAGCCTCATATTACAAACCATCCTCGAGTCATCTACTAGGCTGGCTTCCAGCGAGACATCGCCATTGCCCGAGAGACTGTCTGTGTTATGGAAGCGAATCTGCACAAGACAAAAAAGTCAGGTATGTATATCCGCGTCACTTATAAAGACCCGGTGTCGGTGATGATTGTGCATAGTACGCTATGTAACACCGATCAACTTTCTATCCGACTCACATGATTGGAATGTCGACGCTGGCTGCAGTCTTTCCCGAGGACATAATGCGACATCGTTTGACAAGTTCAAAATTATGAAAACCAAGACGAGTCGATCTCCGCTAGGACGGGGGACAGAAAACGACTGACACCGTGATGCAAACGGTTGAACTGGGGTCGACAGAAGTGATCGGAAGATCCCGAGATTGTTTGGCAAAAGCTTTGAAAACAAACAACCTCGAACCCTACCCCATTATTCCACTTCTTCGGAGGGGTCTGAAGGGAATTTCCTTGTGTTTCTATCTCATTCCGCTCCTCGTGGAATTCCTACCCCCAAAACCTTCGTGTTCAAGATAGGAATTCGGATGCGATCGTGACAACGTAAATGACTGAACGAGAAGCAGGGACAAGAGTCGTCATCCTTGGTACGACAATCGAGAAGGACACAGACGCAGAGAAAGGCAGGGAAAGGGAATGGTATAGTAAGCACCATTACTCGATCAGTCTAGTTCTTGTATTAGTTTAGGACAATCATGGGGTCATCGCCTGGTGCGTCATCAAATTGTCCCTGAGATCGGTTCGAGAGACAACAAACAAGTTCTCCCCGCCAAGTGCTGCATACCATGCCATCAATATCCGGGTCAACCTCCATTCAATGAACGACGCAGCCCAAAATACATACAAACGCTTGTATAATGATAGACTCATTCTTATGACATAGCTATATAAGCATTCGCGTATATGATATTAGTGGAGTCCATCAAGCATCAGTGTCCAAATTACCGACTGCCATGTCAAAGTGCAAGCTCCCGAGCCTCCGCGACTCTCCTCTAGTCGCTCCCTGGCCAACAATACCGCTCGAAACAGCTCTCACACACCCCGCTCCTAGCCTCCCCTGCCCGTTCACGCGCCCGGTCGACGATCGCACACGCTAAACAAGCAGGCCATTCCAGGTCCGTCATCGCACCCTCGCTCGAGTCCGCTGTCGAATACCCATACCCCTGCACAGCGCCGGTGAACGTCTGCTCGAGCATCCCTTGAATCTCTGACGTCGAGTACTTGACCTGCTCGGTTGACGTGTTCGTGAGCGGATCGTCCCCGTTCCGAGGGGGCCCGCCGTTCGCAAGGTATATGATCAGCGGCGTGCTCGCGTTCGTGCTCGTCACGTCACATCCGAAGAACGCCGGCCTCGTCGTCAGGTTCTGTGATGCAAATTCCGCTGTGGAGGTTGGCACGGAGGGGAAAGAGTATGCTGATGAGAGCAACGTCGTTCGGTCTTGGATAGCCTGAGGAGAGTAAAGGACGACCGGTCAGATCATTGGCGCAGTGGATACGAAATTGCAACTTACGATCAGCGCGCTCCCATCGGCGAAGTTGTTGGTGTTCGAACTCTGCAGTACGTTTCGTCAGGTACCGTGCCTAGCTGGCCGCAAACGGGACTAGACTATAACCGCGATTGTACTCACAGCATCGATTGCCAGAATGACGTCCACGGCACGCGCCTTGACGAGCAAGGGCTGCAACGGAATATTTTCCCCGTCTTCGCCACCATCCACAAGGCTGAGATCTACCTGATCGGAAGCGATAAAGGTATCCGACGCGACGCCGTAAAACGGATTTGGCCACGATGCGACATCGAGTTCGATGCCTGCCTCTGGGAGAATCGAGTTCAAGAAAGACAGCTCTGGGCCGAATTCAGATTCTAGAGTGTCCTAATCAAGATAGTTCTTGAGTCCCGACCATGGGCTACAGAAAGTAATTTGATGGTGGGACATACAGTTAAGTTGAGTTCGTTGAATAGCTCGGACGAGGACGCGGCCACGAGCGAAGACTGGTCGTAGTTGGTGATGCAGACGCTATTGTTTCTCGTTCCGAGGTATTTTGTTGGTGTGAACGCGGATAGCATAGGGTCGAAGGAACCCATCTCGACTATGTTTGCACGTCAGTACCTCATGCTCATCCACGAACCGATCGTACGGACAAACATTGAATTCGATTATAGGGTTGGAGATCGGGATAAGGTTCCCGGATACAACGTCTGACCCATTTTGATTGGGCTCGGAAATGTCCGACGTGACGATTGGGAATGGTATCGAGTACGATGTAAATGATTCGCTAGTATCCGTATGTGTTAAGCATCAGTACATTCCTCTGTATCCAACATGGCTCGGTACTCACGTTTCGGCCACTGATGACCACAAAACCCCTGCACCATGGGTATATGATTCGTCGTAGAAATTCGATGAAAAAGTCCCATTGACGAAATGCCTCGCCAACGCGCGCCCCCAATAGTCAGCAAATGTCACAGCGTAACCAGCGTCGTATTTCCCCTCCAGCTCCTTCAACAAATGGGCGAGGTATCCGATGTCAGTGAACGGATTATCGCTTGGTGCGTATAGGCTATAGTCGGCATTCCAACCGCCCCACGTGTCGTTGGCGACGGTAGGTTTAGGGTAACCGAATATGAGCTCCTGCACCATTGGGAAGTCAGCCTGCGCAAGCGATGTCACAAGCCATGCCCCTCCCGACAGACCGGCCAAGTACGTTGCTGCCTGAAGCAGCCCGCCTACACCGGCGCTATTCGACGAGGCGTTCCTCCCGTCCAATGCGTTCAGAACGCCCGCACCAAAGATCGCTGCCCGATACCCTCCCCCGCTCGTCGCGATGCCAAAGTTGGGGGTTTGCGAGCTCGACCCGTTCAGGATGTCGGAGACGTACGAGGGTAGTGTGACATTGGTGGACTCAACATTGGTGAGATAGGACTTCCAGGCCTGAGGAATGATTTTTGATCGACGAGATTGGACGTATGAGGCTTCGGAGACGGATAGGGATTGATTTGCGGATGACGATCCCGCCATGCGGACAAGTGTAAAGCCCTCTGGGCAAGCTCCTGCCAGGGGCGTGTAGACATGCGAGGCAATGCTTTGCGCTTGGACGAGCAGCGCGTTCAGGCAAAGCAAGATAGCAAGATTAGTTATCATGGCCTGACGCGGAAACATCGTCGTGCACGACGGGAAGGCGGGTACGGCAATGGACGTGGAACAGGTATGCTACGTTGTGTAGGACCTTTTATCACGCTCTAGAGCGCCTTGATCATGCAGGACAATTGGTCAGCTCGAATAAACGTGCGAGATGCAACACAAATAAATCTCACCAATTTCGGCTTCCAGCAGGGAGTCTGCAAGCGCACCGACCCCGAAATGTCGGAAAGGGGAAAGGACACACATTGCGCCCGAACCACGTGTGTACAAAGCCGACTTTGTGGCTGTTGGACGCTTGGTAGGATCATCATCACGAGCCTTGCAGATACATTACTTAGTATGACTGGTAGTTCCTCGTAGAAGCAAAGACGACCATTAGCAAATGAGTATATGCCCTCCACTGGCAGTGGTATCACGTGGTGACTCTGTTCGCATGATAGTTGGGTGGATGCAAACACAGAAGCATATGAAACGAAAGTTATTTCCGTCTGAGTCGCTTTCGAGGTTGCTCGGCGCGAATGCTACAACCTGCTCATGACCTATTTAACGATGACCATTCGCGTCAGTGATCAACTGCCTGAACATACATGGGGTCACATGGATGAGAGACGGTATTGCAACGAACCCGGATAAAGGACTGATCCCAGACTCTGTTGTATGGAGGCGGTGACGGTGGTGATAGATCGCACCTAAATCGAGATACGGGGGCTCCCAGCCCACCCCAGACATGGTAGCATCACAGAGTAAGTTTCGGGGTTCTTTTCTCGATCTCGCTGGCAGAAGGCAAGACGTTGAGCACCAATTGATCACGGTGCTGCGGGAGATAGTACTAGTTGCCCCATCATAGTTTTCCGATTTACCATGGAGAATACAGCAGGGATGGGAGTAGTTGACTGTAGACTCGCTGATGTGTCGATCATGGTGTCCTAATGTCCCAGAAGGCTGTAAATCTGTAATGAGCGTGTTTATGCTAGTGCAAGTCACGTTGGCCGCACAAAGTCACCCGTCACTGTCACAAGTCACAATTTCATCACAGACTGGTACGAATCGGCGACTGCAATGTGATATACTTTACTAGCGCTCAACGGTATGGTCAAGGCCCGGGCGCCCGTCATCCAGTAGCACGTGTCTTGCAACGCGGTGGCCGGCACCCTGCTAGATGGCTTTCAGTTCTTACCCTTGCGACTGCCCATCCGACACTCCCTCATGCCCTGGTTCCGATTCATACCCTTGTCAGCAGCCAGGTACTTACAGAGGCCACCGAAGGCGTCTGAACCTCGCGCCATCCAGGAAAGTGCAGAACGTAACGGGCCACGGAACTCCAGCGGGACATGGCCTCAAGGTATCATGTTTGTCCCCTTTACACGTTATGCCGACTCACTCGTTTATGTAAAACTGAAGATTCTTTGGGTATCACATGCACAATCGATTCGACGCGGGTATCCTCGTTGGCGTTTCTTGCTGACGGGAGTCTCATTACGAGCACTTCTCGAAACCATACCCATAAGATTCTAATCTGGGCCGCAGAACATGGCCGACTTGAGGAGATGGAGTCACCAATGGAAATCGAACATGAAGGGGGCACTGCAATAACCGCCGTAGTTGCTTATGGAGACGGAGGGTATCTTATCAGTGGGGATGAACATGGAAAGCTAATATTTTGGGAGGACATAAAAACGTCATCAATCCAGAAGGTTAAAGAGCTCAAAGTGACGGATTTGAAGATCACAGCACTGGATGTATGCTCGGACTCACTGCGCGCTGTAAGCGGGTCGGAGGACGGTCATTTGGTCATTTGGTGCACGCAGAAAAAAGAACGCCTCGTGGGCCCTCTGAGAAACGAAAACTCTTCTGCGGTCTTGTCGGTCAAGTTTTCACCATTGGGTGATCGCATCGCATCAGCTCACGATTTAGTTCGCTTGGATGTCTCCTCGATTCGCATTTGGCACAGTTCTACCGGGGCACAACTATGGTCTGTACCAATGGCTTCATTGGCTTACTCACTTGCTTGGTCCGCCAATGGTCGACGGTTGTTTGCTGGGGCATCTTTTGGTCTTATCAAGTACTTTGACGTCGTAACTCAATCTCTTCTCGCGGAATGGCGGGCGCCCTACAGAGACCTCATAACCACTCTTTGCACATCAGTCGAAGACCGATTACTCGTTTCCGCTTCATCAGGGCGTAGTTGTGGTATTGATATATGGGATATATCATCGGATACCTTTCCTTCTACACCCCTTCGCGCGCGCGATGGGGTACATTTAGCCGCCATTTCGCGTGATGATACTCGTCTCGCCACCATCAAAGAAAAGAACAAATTTAGCATGTGGAATCTCTCGTCTGTCATTGACGGGTTCTCCCCCTATCGCGTAAGTCTACAAAATATCAACGGATGCATCGTCCTGAATCTTCTCAGCGTCTCCCACCTTTGATTGAACAAGGGGAACCCGTAAGTCCATACATTTGGTTGAGTATCAACTCCATCAATCGTTGCCTACAGTTTACTTATGTCAGTAACACGGTATATTGCCTGTGGAAAAGCGGTGATTTACAACTGGCGGAGAAAACGCTATCAGAAGAGATTGAAGCAGATACCTCGCGCTTTATTTGGTATCACTATGCCAACCGTGCTCTTGTTCGCATCCGGAGAAAACACTGGGATGGTGCACTACAGGATGCTGATGCAGCCATGGTAACTTGTTCTCCCCCCTAATGTTACAGAGACTCAGACATCCCTACAGTCAAGTGACAGCCCAATACCAATGATTGCCTACATCGCGAAGGGTCTTGCCACTTACCGTGAGAACCCAGAAACGAAGCGTGCAGCGTTGGACATATTTGAATCCGCCCTTCATCACTACGATGCCAATAATATCAATGATTTTATTCGATCCATCAAGGTGGGATACACCGCCTGGGAATATTATCGAGGTACTGAATACTGCATACTTAGGACATTGCCCTTTCCGATGACACCTCAATCGCTTTGTCGGATACTAGCTTATGTCGACTGGTTAGGGTAAGCCGAGTAACGTAACTCATGGGAGTGGTCAGCATTGACCACCAAAGATGCAGGCTCGAATACGTTTTCTCTGTGCAAGTTGCCACAAGGATGCAGAAGACTTCGAGAAAGTAATGGAATCGTTGGTTGGAATATCTGATCTGGGTCCGCTTCTGCATGCTCCCGAAGCAGAGACCATTTCTCTAGTAAGTTACTTGAAACGGTGTTTTCCCATACAGTAACGCGCATCACAAGATATTCGGATGGGACATATATGGTCTAATTTCTGATATTCACAAACTACGTTGTCATGCTTTGTTCAAGCTCAAGTCGAATTGTTCTCTAAAGGCGATCAACTACTTTTCCCCAGAAGAGAATGACCTCAGTGAGGTGTTGGAGTCCTTGACTGCGAAACTTAGCTTGCTCAGTGGTGAGCGGTAGTTCGATGCGTTCACATAGGATACACCCCATCTGACGGCTGTTTTAGAGCAATTTGGGGATGAAGCAAGTCTCCATGATAGGTATAACGAAGCTTTTGCGTGGTACAGTGAAGCATTAGTCCTCGCTGGGTGTCCCTCAGGTCAGTCCAGTCGGAAACTCAGTTCCGTTTGTTGTATTGAAGCTTTCGCATTAGATATCGTGAACGGCCCAACGGTCAGCAACAGTGTGGCAGTGGCCACTAGGGATGATCAGGTCGTTTTACAGAGCTTTGTTTCGCTACGGCGCCGCCATAAATGCATCGCTCATCTCCTCGCTAATCGAAGCAAGATAAAGGCAGGATTGAGACTATGGGAGGATGCTTTGACAGACGCAGAATGGGTATGTTTATCGCATGCTTTCCCATCAGCTTCTCAGAAATGACTTCCCCAGGCCACCCAAGCAGATCCGTCGCATTCCCTGGGACACCACAGGAAGTATGTCGCCTTGCATGCGATGGGGCGTTACAAGGAGGCATGTGCCACGTTGAGCGATCTATCTTTGAGTATTCAGGACTCGGAGAAAGACGGTAAGTATCGGCCATATCAGTTCGACAGCCAGATAATGACCGTATTCCACAGGACTGAAGAAGAGTTACCTCGAGACACTCTTCGAAATCAACAAGGCGATCGAACAAGTTTTCAATGAGTCTCCATTCATACTCATCGACGTCAAGGACGGTCGTCTCTGTGACCAGAAGGAGCAAAGACGTAGATTTGAGACGGAATCCGCCTTTTTCGAGCTTGTCTCGTCCACGGTCTCGTCCATGCTCCATGCTAAGGCGCCAGAAACGGTGGAGATCGAGAAAGTCGTCAGGAAGTACTTCCTCTACGTCATGCTATCTCATACATGGGAAGATCAAGAACCATTGTTTCGTGATGTCTCTGAAACCTCCGTTTATAAGACGTCATTCATGAAGTTAGTCAAGTTCTGCGAGATGGTCCGGGACAGCTATGAGCAATATCGATGGTCATGGGACGATACATGCTGTATCAATAAAACGGATACAGACAAATACCAGAAGTCGATTGGCTCAATGTACAAGTGGTACAGTAATTCGGCGCTCACCCTGGTCCTCCTTGCCGACCCATCCCAAAATCCCATCCCCCCACCCAATGATCCGACAATCGCGCATAACCGATGGATGTTTCGCGCTTGGACATTACAGGAACTCCTTGCCCCTAAAGTGATCCGATTCTACTACCGCACATGGGAGCTGTACCCCAGTGATTCGAAGGACTTTAACCATAAAGACTCACCCAGGATCAAATCAGAGCTAGCGAGAGCCACTGGTATCGGGGAGGATACTCTTGTTCACTTTATTCCCGAAGGACTTCCTGTTCGCGAAAAGCTCCGCGTGGCGTCAAGTCGTAAAGCCAGCGTGGAAGTTGACATTGCGTACTCTTTGATGGGAATATTCAGCAGTGACGTACCTGTGGATTACAATCGTCACGACGGCGAAACCGCACTTGGACTGTTGCTGCAGGAAATCGTACAGCGCCGAGGAGACGTTACTGTTCTTGATTGGTTTGGGAAGCCATCGGGGTTCCATAGCTCCCTTCCTGCCGACATTTCTGTTTATGGACAAATCCCATACAGACTGCCGTCCATCGTGGACGACGAGCTTGACAAGCGAGTCAGAGAATTATCGCGCACGCTACCAAAACAAGAGGTCACTGATTTCTATCACCAGCTCCGAGTCATCAGTTTGGATCCACCTACATTTGATAGTCGCAAGCTTAAACTTCCTTGCATCACGATTTCTGTCACCGACGTCACCCCTCGTAGTGCAACCTCTCCTGATTATGTTGCCTCGACTGCGGCTCTGGGGACTTTCGAGTTCTCAGCCAAGAACGCACCTTCTTCCGGGTGGTGTCAGGAAGATGTTGTACTCGTCTATCCGTGGATTCATGAACTCGTCCAAGAGATCGATCGTCGTGAGGGGAACGAATATACAAAGGCACTACGGGTGGTCGCATATCTGGAGCGAGGATTCAGAGCACTCTTGTTCGCAAAGCGATTACATACTCGTGAACGGGTGGGGTACAGACGAGTAGCTGCCGAGCAGCATATTGATATCCCCCCTTGTGAGCTGATTTGCTGTAAGGGTGTAGTGGCTAAGTCATTGGAGATTTTTGATTAGTTACTCAAACTATGGGCTACTACTAGTTGCTGATTATCGCGCAAGATCGGTTGTGGAATACTATACTGTATGATTAACTTTCCTATTCTTACCTCGGAAGCTGATAGCACAGAGCAACTCAAAGTGTAGAGAAGGATGTGTTGTTTTTGAGGTGACCAACTCCTGGGTCGGTGGGTGTCCAGGAACAGCAGGTGATACCTCAACCTAGAGTACTACTAACATTGCTTCTGTTCTGTGGCCCCTAAAAAGTTTGCATATATGGATAGTATAGTAGGGGACAATTGTCACGAAGAACCAGAACCAGACGGCACCAAACCTTGACGAATGCTAAGCTTCTGCCTCAACTCCTGAATCTGGTCATCCGTAATGCTGAAACGCCATATGAGATGCTCAATCAGATCGAGCACGTGATCGCGCCCTCCTGGCACCCCCAGTACCCCATCAAGCTCTTTGATTATGCCGTGTACCTCCTTCCTCGGTGACTCATACTCCCTCACAGCGAGAATGATTGTCTGCTGGGTCACCTGGTCACTCGGGGCTAAGAGGAAGACGATTTGCATGAGGCAGATCAGATCGACGATGTAGGCCATCATAATCTTAACGTCCTTTTTGCTAAAGGAACGAGGCGCAACAAGCAAATTTCCATTTAGCAATGGGCAAAGGCAGTGATATATAAACATAACCACTCACGCTCCCTGGTACCTTTCGTGCAGTACTATGATGGGAGGGAACGCAAGCCTCAGAACGGCGGGGAGGACGCCAAGCACGCGATCCTGCGCATCAATGATGCTTCTATATAGTCCTGGGGCTGACGAAGTTCTAGTATAATGCGATTTTTTGGTCATCAACTGCATGAAAGGTTGATTTGATGTGTTGAACCCAAACTACTCACCCATTCGACAACGCAGCGGCCCCACTGTCACTCTCGGGATTGTCAGTGCGAAGTAGGCAATCAGTGATCCCGTCATCCACCAAGCACTGCAGAAAAGTGATCTCTTTCGCTTTCATTCCGCGCTACCATGCATGATACTCACCCTCCTCAATCCCTCGACTCGGGTCAAATCGATCTAGTCGCACGGTTTGGTAAACCACTGGCAGTCACCCATATGTATCAAACCAGGCACGCACCTTGTCGCCTTCTTCATCATAGACCTCCAGGGTTTCGGTAGTTGCAGATTGCACAGAGAATAGTCATCTTGCCAGCATTCGCTCGCCTGATAATGAGGATCTCGAGGCGGCCAAATTTCTCTCAGGTGTTTCCAAAACCGCCTGTCTTGTTCGTCTGCATGTCTGGATTCTAAGTATTGTCAAATAAACTGTGGAACGTAGAGTTGAAGTAGTAGGGTACTCCATCGATCCATCCGCATCTACTTCCGACGTCAGTTCCGACAGTGGGTGGTTGGACTCTAGGTTGCGGTGGAAAGACCAATTTTCTGGGGGGATTCAGCGACTAAAACAGCATACAGATGGATGTGGGTTGATCGGTATTTCTGGAAGGAATCTTGTCAGTCACCAGGCTCCCCAAGTTCCGCCGCCTGAATGCATAAGTTGAATGGCCGAGATTGAGAAAGGAAACCGACTATGGCGCCTACATCGGAGGAACTGGAGATCAAGATGAGTATATATGCACATCGACACCTTTGATACTGACCTGTGACCACTGCCTCCGGCCTTCGTTCCACTGATATTCATAGGATAGGTACCACCAGCGGAAGGTCCCGCTGTGCACGAAGGAGACGTGTTCGTAACACGCCAACTGTTCCGATAAAGGCCCACAGAAATGTCGTAAAGCGAATTGCCTCTGGTCCCGAGACCGCTGTCGTCCCCCATAATTGTGAAGCCTGTGTGAACGGTGGGTCCAGCTGAACCTGGTCCCCATGTCTGTTATATTAGTGAGTGTGCCTACTGGGATAGAGAATGATTCACCGCTGGGGATGATGCCTTGAAGTTGATATTGCTAGACGCGGGTGAGATCGATGACGAAGAGGCAAGCGAAAGAAAAGTCACACCTGTACTTTAGAAAGATCCACCACGACCTGCTAGCATTGCACTGGACGACTCAATTTGCAGGGTAGATGTTGTAAGGGAAATCGGGAGGGACGCTCTACCTCGCGCTGAAGCAACTTGAGTCCGAGCTGTTGGTCACAGCTACCACCTGTGCATACCAAAGCTATTACTCACCTGGAAGGAGAATGACTCGGAGCATGATAGAAAGGCTAGGATAAGAGTAGCGACCAACGGCTGTGACAAGCTGGGGGTCGGCAGGGTATTTGAGCCGCAAGCTGACAGAGGATGCGTCTCTGGGGAAATATGATTGTGCAGACTCACCGACATTATTTGCTAGTGGGGTAGGGCCCTGATCTAGTGAAAGGTTGTCTTGCTGCTGAAGACTGAGTTGGAGAAAACGAAGGAGATTACAGGCTTAGTCATGTCATACATAAGTGGTTCGGTAATGCAGAGCTCTTCCCCTACGACAGCCTATCAGCATTTTGGGTCCCCTTTTCATCAAGAAATTTACCCTGCTCTCCAGATAGTGCTAATGATTACATGTCCTAGAGCTATGAACTATCGTAGATACGGGAGGCTGACTGCAAAATGGTCTGTACAATATACAGGTAGGTACTAACTAAGCTGTTGATAGATGATACCTCGATGATGATACCTCGAAGGCGAGCAACTTAGTATAACAAACGACAACAAATGAATAACATACTGTATGGCAAAGACGGAAGAAAGCCAGTGGAAGAAAACGATGCAATGAATGATACCAGCCTTCTGCATGGGTCCTGAACCAACCGGGGCGCAGGAGGGCAAAGAAAGGGGCCAGCAGCCCCCCACCAAGGCTTTTGCTACTTGTCAAGCAAACATGGTAAGAAGCCAATTAGCTGATGGACGGTTGCGCTCGTCGCGATCCCAACAGCTTTTAATCAACAGTTCGTCCTGAGGGGTAATATCGTTTGGTATCTGGGGTCGTATTCCGCTCAGAACACTATTCAGGACGTGAGTTGTATCCATTTCGGCGTATGGTCTCTTCCCGGACAGTACCTATCAAACATATATTAGAAACCGGGTCGCGTAATAAAATGTGTTATACGAACGTGCAACATGATTCCTCCAAACGAGTAAACATCACAGGCCTTCGTAGGATAGTGAATTATGTCTCGTAAATCCGACTCAAGTACTCGTTTGACGAGTGCGGGATCTACGAACACCATGGTACCGCACATGCTAGACATCAAGTATGAAGTTCCAACAAACTCATCGACAAGGGAGAGAGCAAAATCCGTGAGGCACGCGGCTCCATCACCATCAATCAGAACATTACCCTACGGAACAACAATCAATGGTTTGAGAACTTTATTTCTGTGAGGAGACATACACTATGAATATCTCCATGTGTGATGCCCCTACTATGGACTATCGGAGGGGTAATTATGAGTGATCTACAACCACAACTGTAAAATTGGTACATACGATAGCTTAGACCGTCTGCAATGTCTCGAAGCTGTGCGAGATTACTGAGTATATGGCTGTCTGAGTCGCAATTAAACCCACCAAATGGCGTCTGTTGGACGGATGTAACATATGGTGATCTGCTAGGTACTTGTGCAGAGATCCGTTGGAAAACCACGGGGTAACCATGCTCGGCAGGTCACCAAAACCCAACACGACACCGAGTAGTGGGACGACATTCTTATGATTCAATCCACCCCAAATTTTCAACTCTCTGCGGAGATTCTGAAGCAAATCAATAGTTTGTCCTCGTTTCATGATATAGGTAAAATGTTTACCTTTAGGTGATTCTCTATCTCTTCGGGTCTGCCAGTGGTCTTGGCCACTTTCACTGCGACCTGATCATTCTGGTCAGCATGGACACAAATACTCCATAAACTGAGCCGACCTTGCGATGGGATCTCCCTGAGAGCAAGTCACACTCCCAGACATCTCCAAAACTACCGCTGTCGGTGGCAAACTTGCTCCTTCTTTCAACAGTCGAAGTTAAATCCTTGATGGACAGATCGTTCAGGAAACTTATAATAAAGACATTGGTGGTGGACAATGCCTGAGTACAGAGACGATGGAAGGGTTGGGTTTACGATGGTGGTAAGGAGCAACCTAACGTGCAAACCAAGCCATACCTTGTTGGCATTGATCAACCTCTCTTCCAGCAAGCCTGCTCGAGCCTTGCAGCATTTGACAATGATATCACTGATGTTTATCGGGTCGAGAGAGAGGGCAATCGAGTAGCATCTGATGGCTATACTGAGGTCGCTGGATTCCATTGAGGTATCACCTTGTTCTTCAAGTTTCTTGACACAACGTTGTCGGAAATCTGGGGAGATTCTCAGATGTAACTTCCTGTCGCCCTTGCAACCACTCACCAAGTTCCCATTTGGCTCGGTCATGGGGGAAATCAATCTCTAATAGCTTGTATTCCATCAGGCGAAAACACGTGATAGCTTCTGGAACGCGGTTGCTGCCCTCAAGATCATCGCAGAGCGCCCGATAGGCATAGAACTTCTCGAACTGGATTGGACTCGATCTGAATTGGACTCGATCTGACGTGCAAACTGATCCATACCTTGTTAGCGTTGACCAGCCTTTGCTCGTCCAACAAGCCTGCTCGGGCTCTGCAGCATTTGACAATGATATCACCGATATTGGTCGGGTCGAGAGAGAGAGCGATCGAGTAACACTCGATGGCTATGT
>JBBPLX010000244.1:0-34001 GCA_038090015.1 Leccinellum albellum | reverse complement strand
CTCCCCATAATCATTCCAGGACTGGATCTCAACAAAATCGATTTGATCGCGCATTTCGATCAGATCTTCCCAACGTTTCGCATATAAATGGTCATCACTCAGGTATATCCACTAAGGATCGACGAAGATCAGGACCGATCTGTCAAATACGGGTGGCGGGTAACTTACGTTCTTGTTGTAACTATCTGGGCCATAGTGTGTGAAGAACCAAGGGGACGCAGCAGCCATGTAGGATGCTCCTATAGGAGTGAGGGCATCGATATAATCTTCATCGATCGTCGTAGACCCAACATCAGTTGAAAGCGAAGCGAGTGAGTCATTGGAGAAGTTGTCCATTGAGCTTGCTGTGACCTGTATAGGCCATCCAGAGTTCCACTAGAACGGAAAGGGTGTAAGAGAGAATACTGGACAGCGCAACAAGGGTGACTCGTACATTGAACATTCCACTGATGACGCCTTTATAATCCTGGAAAGTAGACGGGCCCACGAAGAAAGCAGGAACGAAGTAGACAGTATTGCTACCGGTCAGCTGCTGGAGGAACTGGGTAGTCCATCCAGATTGAACAGAATTCTGACCAAACAGGCAGGATTCTCCAGAGAAGGTTGAGGCAAAGACTTGACCATTGTAGATAAACTGGTTGGGATGGGAGGCGTATGTAGTGATATAATTTCGGAGTGCAGCAGCGTCACTGGCGCTGTCGCAAGGGAGAGATCTAATAATGGACATGAAAACAGGGGGATAGCGAACTAGGGAAGACGCACGTCATATCGAAGGAAAGGAAGAGCTTAAAGCCCGTGCCTGAATTGAGGGCAGCCTGGTAACTGGTCGAGTATGAGCGTGAGGATGAGGGAATTTCTTTGGCACTTACGCGAGTGCGACTTGTTGGGATTCCCAGGTATCTCTTCCAACGTTGAGCGCGAAAGCGTCAACGCCGCTTTGGTGGGCGAGGGTGATATCCGACTCCCAGTCTTGCAAGGTGTAGGGATAAACGTTCCCGACCATGAAATGAACAAAAACATATTTGTTTGAGTCCCGTTTGATCATCGATGTCGCCGTCGATGCAAGATCTCTTCGAAACGGGACCGGGCCGGAGAGACAGAGGTGAAACAAAGATAGTAACAGTACAAAAATGGCAAGCATATTTATATAAAGCGAGTGTTGGTGACGGTCAGCTTGTTGCCTCAGGCAGCAAGACTGAACCTTGGACGATATTGATGGGATGGGACGGTCAGTGGTGAATTCAGCATTCATCGACTCATCTCTCGATCTTATAGTCCCCGATACTGTGCCTAGAAACCTCGGTGGATTCTATTATCCTAATCACGTGAGGTGCAATTGTCGTGCGCCGTTGCCAAGCGAGTGTACATGACTGATGCATCTCCGCAAGTCAACTCCTTGCCACGTCTTGTTAAAAATACAAAATGACGGTTCGTACTTATTTCTCGTGGGTTTCACTCAGCCCATTTAACAATTAAACAACAGGCTGTAAAGAGTAAGTGTACGTGATGAGACCCAAAGTGAAAACAACAAATCTCCGCGGAAGATGGTCCATGGAATCGACAGCCTGCTGGCAATCTGCGTGCCAGGATCTTTGTTGCCAGGTGTCGCTAAGCCCGACGGTGGTCCGCCCGCTGCATTGCCGTTGGACCCATAGGCCGGTAGTCACCAGACTAAAAATTTGACGTGCGCTGTTGAGCTACCTGGTATACCCCGTCACTTTGGAACATGGGCAGTACCTTGCCATTGCAGCGTCATCAAGTGACTGATTTATTATAGATCTAGATCTGCCGATATCCGCTTTTCGCTTGACAGGTAATGTCATCTACCTCTACCGAGTCGATACTACCGACAAACGAAAAACCAAACTTCTCTTTAAGCCTTCGGCTCAGCAGCGGATTGAGTCTCCTGTTCATGCTCATCACTCAGTCAATGTATCCCACCGATCAGACGCTAGACAGCACTCACAGCGGTACTCTGGACCTTTTCGTCGGGTATCCCCTCAGTAGTATCGTCAACGATGGCTGATGGAGCCGTATTTAACTCCGACTTCGTAACAGGGGGAGCGTCCGCTGGCAAATCCTCTGTGGGATGTACCTCGAAAGCCGAATCTTGTTCGACAGCTGTCGACGTTGCCCCTGCTACCTCTTTTTCCTGAGCATCTTTTGGAGAGTCGGCTTCCTAGGAAAATAAGAAGAGCGCAAGATAAAATCAACGTCATAACTTACGAAAGCCCTTTCCATAGATTCCTTGACCTCCTGTCCAGAGACCTCAGTACCCTCATCATCGGCAATGGGTAGAGCATCCTGCAGAAACGGAAAACGCGTTATCACAAGCAACGTAGTAAACAGAGCTTGGCGCGTACCACGCGCTTCTCCTCGTGCTCATCCTGTGAATGGCAGTTAGCTTGTCATATAAGTATCCAAAGTCGAATTGTCACGTACGCGGTGGCTTTTGTGTGGGTGATCTGCGTCACTGTGGCCGTGAGAACCTTTGCGCGCCGACGGCGATACAAGGTACAAAAGCTGGATGACGAGTGGGTCTGGAGAAAGAGTATACATCGACTGTAAATACTTACGAGAGGGCCAAACACCAAAGCGGACCCAATCTATACAGAGATGGGCTAAGTGCAATTTTATCTTGTGAACGCTGTGAGTAGGACGTACCATCCACGGTGTGTCGCTCGAAGAACTTCCGTGACTGGTATGGGACCCAGAGCTCATCATACGCCGAGTGAGCGAGGCGGGGGACAAGTGAACGGCTGTACTCAAATTGACCCGCGTGTGAGTACGCAGAGAAGACGAGAAAAGACGGAAGGCAGGTCTGAACATGGACATGTCGGAAAGATGAGAAAATAAATTACTCGGAGTGGACGAGGAGCACCGTGAATAAACTCGATGACGTTACCGCGGGTTGACGCCCGCACTCTAGCGGTGTGAACTTTTTCGAACGGAACGGTCCGGGAGGGCAGGCAAGCTAATACTACCACCAGTACATGAATATTATGGCGTCCTGATCACTATCAACAGACACCATAAACAACGAACGACCAAACAGTTCGTTTAGCGAGTATCGTCAACGCTCGAGTCGCTCGAATGCGCACGAGGCATCACGGATCTTCATGTCTAATTCTCCTCCGCTGTCGTCGGTGGGGTCAGGATTGCTAACAACCATGACCCGTCTTCTGGATATGCGCCGCATACTCGCCTCTTCCCGCTGATGCGGCTGATACTGCTCCCGAACTCGCATCAGTCCGAGTACAGGCCCTCGGTCAGCTGTTTCTCTTACCTTGGGTGGCATTCCCAAGTCAATTGGTATTTGCACCCTTGGAAACTGCGTTCGCTCTCCCAGGTCTCTCCGATTGACCCTGGACCTGAACATGTAGTCCATCTCCTGCAACCCCCTCTCTGCTCTAGTCGACCATGATTTCGGAAGTTCCGTGTACTGGGCATCATCGTGGTAACGTCTCTTCCTCAGTTCTTTCCATGCCCTGCGCTGCGTGACGAATTTCGTTGCCAGAGCAACGAGCTTTCGGAACAGGGCCTGGATAAGGGACTCGCGAGTGAGCTATGGACCCCTGAATCTGCAGTACGTCTATTCCTCACCAGTACTGACATTTTTTTGGGTTCGTGGTTGCACTAATCCACGAGGACATCCCTATACTCATGCATTCCAGGGTGACTTATGTATGCACGGCAGTCATGCAGTTCCCGCCTATGAATGGCACAGCAAGTAGGGCGGTACCCTCGTTGACCACTGCTGAATCCCTGGTGCTCTTTCTTCGCCGCGAACCCACCTTTATGACTCGATCTCCGTCCAACGTAAGTTGGGTCTCTTGTGTATCCCAAGATATTAGGAGGGTGCATATTAATTTTTTTTAAATCGAGCACGAGAAATTCGCGCTGCTGGCATATTGATTACCTACATACGTTTATCTAGGATGCCTTTCCGACTCTTCATCAAATGTCCCTCCCTGATGATTTCGAACCTTCCATTTCAACTACATTCTATCGTTATCCAAAGATACCTGCCACCACCCCATCTGGGCATCCGGCCCACTTCCCGGCCGTCCCGTTTTCTCACCCCATGCGTTTACACTTCGCCCAATCTCCGAAATACGTAACACGGTATCAGTGTTAAATAGGACATTGTTTACATCCCTCCTTTGACAGACCTCATGAACTCGGACACTTCTGGAGCCTGTTGGGTAACGAGAGTCTTTTCTCCTTTTGATCGATGCAACGCTGCTGAGTGACGGTGGCGTCCAGCATGCCCCAGCGTCCGTGCTACAGGAATGCCACATCCGCATCCCGATCGAGGACACGTTGCACTCTTGGCGTCCTCCATCTGCCAATCTCCCTACGGCGTGCAATCGACCGGGAATCCGTCGTTCAAGTTCTGCCGGTATGCATCCGAAGTCCCTTAGCCTATGTAACCACTTCCCATTTAGATTTGGTTCCATTGGAGGGGAGCTCACGCACGAGATGATGAGCGGTAATGAACTAGAGTGCCTCGACCTGGCCTCGAATTCGGGTTCGTATACATATGTGGATAGCACGTCTTATCGCCGCAGAGTTGGTACTCGCTCGAACGCCGTTTGCGTGTCATGATCCGATCCGATCGCTGTATTTTTCAAACAGATATCAGGGAAAAGCACAAAATATCGCGGCGTTACAACGTGTTGGTGACTCGGGGGGTTTTTGGGACAAGGGCAGCTGTCAAAAATGTTTTACACACCGCCGCCAACACACGCCGCAGGTCATGCCCTGAAGTTACCATGGGTCTGAACCCATCATAGGTCTTCTTCAGTCGCGCTATCACAGGCCCGCCTAGCTCAATCGGCCAGAGCGTCAGACTTTTAAGGCGGGTGTGATCCCTGCGGAGATCTGAAGGCTGCGAGTTCGACCCTCGCGGTGGGCTATCGTTTTTTTTGGTATTTTTTATTAAAAATCCGATCCAGGATTAAATCTGATCCATTAGTCTACACTCATGATGGAATCATACATTTATAGAATACATTTTGGTTAAGCAATGAGAAGTCTAGGGATGTTGATAAGTACAACCACCGTGGAAAAACATACAGGAAGAAGCAGGTGGATGAATCTAGAACAGGCAATGAAAGGGTAGACATGGATGTATACACGAAACGGCGTCGGCCCATGTGCCTGCCTTGAGCATATAGAGTCATGGCTAAATGTGTGTTTAGTCTTCCACACAAATCATGGTTGTATCAGGGAGAATCTAAAGGCAATATCCCAAGAAGCAACCAACTAGGTAATCGCACGGATAAATAAGCAGACGAGTGGCTTGGTCGAAACAGTCTCCCGAAACTGGCTTCCAACGACGTCCTGCGTGTTGCCACGCCAATCACAGTCGTGAATTGTGCGACTCATGTAGGCTTATAGTAAATCGTGGTGAGATACTAGAATATATCTGTCAGTGACCATGCCAGCTGCAGCGACCTGAACGAATAAATACCTTCTGTCGATAACGCATCGTGTTCCCGACAGCGAGCACACCATTACGGATCGCACTTGTACTCAGGTGATGAAGAACGACATGTGATGGCACGGGTAACACGCTTGCGTCATCCGTTAATCCCGGCCCATCTAGCCCCAAACGAGTGTGTGCCGGTTGTGACAAGGCTGCGAGGTGAGTTACATCTGTCCCGCTCGCAGTCGTGATAGGGATGGGCGAGTGCTCGTCCTCCCCGGCCTCTTCCTTATAGACGTCCCGTGCAAGCGTACTAGTCATGCCAAGTAACGATCGCCCTTGCCTCCGCTTATGCTCGCGTTCTCGTTCTTTTTCCCGCTCCTTTTCTCGTTCTCGTTCCCGACCCCGGGATGGTGAGGGTTGTACGGGTTTGACGTTCAAAATGAGTTTGTCCAGGTGCCTGGGCAGAACAGGAGCCGGAGGAATGTTCGGCGCGGGAGCATGTTGGTGGATGTTGCCATAGCCCGACTGATCGTACTCTGCCGCGGCCGTGTAAGCAAGGTAGGCTTCTTCCTCACGGGCAGCTGCAACAAGTTCAGGAGGGATTTCATCTGTCCACTTGGATGACGATTTCGTGGCGTCCGAAGAGGATGGTACATCGATCGTGGAACCTTGAGTGGAGGTTGTAGTTGACCAGAACGAATGAACATGAGCCGGCTGCTTCACGGGTGGAACAGTAACAGAATAGGTAAGAGGTGGGGTTAGACCAGAGATCGGGACCGCCACATAATTTGCCAAGCTCCCTTCGTCATCTACAGCTGTAGGAAGGTCGTCGGCCAAGCGCCACTGTTCATCGACAATGAAACGGATATGGTGCGTTCCAGGCATGAGTGAGACCCAAGTGGACCACGATGTGTCGGCAGGAGGGTCACTGATACTAATCAGACAGGATTGTAGATCGATTAAGATGAACGCACTCTGATTCCATTTGCTGACGACCCTTCCAATCGTCGTCGCCTGCACGGGCAAGAACGACGCACTTCCCGCCCCCTCGCCATGTTATTTTGATGTTCACAGGTTCCTTTGTATCTTCCGAAGGGTGGCTGCAGGCAGGCTGACGAAGTTCAGCAAGACTGTCCGTCGTGGCAGCAGCAAGTTCTTCCTCAGCCTTTTGTAACGCGAGGGGAATCGTCGAGTGAACAGTCTCCTGGATGAACTCTGGTTGCTCTGGATGAACGGATGTCTCGATCTGGCTCTCCGCATAAAGCTCTTGCATGCGAGGTTGCGCAGAAGCCTGGCCGCGTGATGTAAATGAATGTGTAGAGTTGTACTGGACAGGAGCGCCCCGGAAGTAGGGACTACCACGATTACGGTGATGATGAGGAGGAGGAGGAACCGGGATATGAGTGGACGGTGGCTGTTCGAGTAGTAAATCCGAGGAGAAATTGGAAGTGTTGTTGTCCCGTGCAAGATTGACCTTCACATTTGGCTGCCTTCCACGAGGAGAAGTGCCTGTATTTGAAGCGTTATTCATGGTGCCATTGTTGGAAACTGGAATCGGGATCGGAATCGGGGAAGTGGTCCTCGGTGGCCGACGGTAAGACGATAAGGGAGATGAGTTGGCAGAATTTTGGTGAGAATGTGCAGGAGTCAGAGATAGAAGTGCAAGGTCTGGCAGCTCGAGGGATTTTTTCTTTGTACGCAAAGAACGGTGGGGTTGATTGGGGTTCGGAGAGGGTGAATGAGACTGGGACTCTTTGCGACTCGGCGAATCGATTCGCCTGGTCGGAACTGGTGATGGTCGATTATGGTTAGTGTTCGAGGTAGTGTTGCCCATCGTGTGGATCGCGTCACACGTCGTCGAAGGCGTCTACGACTCAGCCCTTCGTCGCCAACAACGAACTCGATGGACGTAAAAGAAGAGCTTGATCCAATGAGGATCATATAGCTTCCCCTGATAACCTTATTATCAACAAATTATCCTTTTATTTTATTATGTAATGCAAACTATTATGTAAAGCTCTGAACACACACGTGATCAGCCTACGAGTGATTCAACATCGAACCCATATACAATGAGCACTTTCTTTCATTATCAACTTCTCGTGTTCGGAATGTTAATGTTTGCCACGTCGCTTGCCTTATCTTCTTGAATTACTTCGAGTCGGAGACAACATTTACGTGGATCGAAAGCCAGCGATCAGTAGCCAAACAATCATCATCATATCAGGTTTCAATGAGCGGAGTCATATCGTCTGTCAGACTAACACCGTTATCATGTCTGGCAGTATATTAGAGCCCTCAACGAACGAAGCTCCCAAAATCTCTATACAGGCCCCAAACTCTCCCAATCCTGTAGAATCTAAATCATTCGGACTCGTGATCCCCGAATCCAGAGACGGCTTTTACGGTTACAACGACGAAAAGAGTCTTCAACAAGTATGTCGTCATCAGTAAAGTTAAATCACAGCTGGAATAATATATCCAGATCGAAGAGAAGATGTTGGCCCACCGCCGCCAGTCTGACGTCTCCACCCCAATATTGGATGGCGGCCCTTTATCGCTTGCGGGGGTCTTTGCAGTCCGCGAGGCTTTGAAACCCGATGAACAGCAACAGAATCATCCTTTTATGGAGGACGAAGACAAGGCGCGTACCGAAGCTCAAGGTCAGCGTGCGGATTTTTGTGTAGACCCGCATGAAAGACAACTGAATTACTACAAATCAGTACAGACCTCCATCACCCCCGAGATGGCCCGTACATTTAAGTTGCTTCATCACTGCCTTGAACTACGCGACAAGTACATAGCCAAATCCCTCCAGAGACTCGGTGACAATCCTAGGGATCATGACGGTCACTTCAATGGTATAGCCGAGGGCTTTGCAGGGGTATCCGGTATAAAACCCGATGTCGTCGATATCGCTAAAGCCAGGGTCCCCGAGAGTCCACGCAAGGCATGGAAAATATACCCCAAGCCTCCACCCCCTCACTGGCATTTCAGTGCAAAGAATGACGTTCCAGCCGCGGACGGTCATATCACCACGGAAAAAGACGAGAAATTCGAATTCTCAGCCTGCGAGATTCCGGGCTCGCACACATGGGAATTTAGGATTGATGACAAGGGGGTATATCAGGTGTATTCTACTGCGACAGGTGTGTAAGAGCACCCTTGCATACTGATGCCGTCGTCAAATAGTCACCATGACCCCCAGACGAGAAACCACTATTCGATATCCCGTCCATTAGGGAATATTTCGTGGATCTTGACCATGTTCTCGGAGTCATATCTGATGGTCCAACCAAAAGCATAGCATATCGAAGACTCAAATATCTGACAAGTAAATTCGAGATGTACAGCTTACTCAATGAATCTCAAGAGTTAGCAGCCATGAAAGTGAGTAAATGCCATTTTTTGGCAGTCCTGTGGTAATCTCTACGTTTCAGAGCGTCCCTCACAGGTCAGACCAACTTAGTTATCATAAAATTATATTGTATCATTGATAATATGGGCCTCTAGGGATTTCTACAACGTACGTAAAGTGGATACCCACGTACATCTGGCTAGTTGCATGAACCAGAAACACTTGTTGAGGTTTATCAAGGCAAAGATGAAACGCAATCCCCATGTGTGTCCCGTCTGTACCCACTACTCTATGGGCCTGACGCATCTTCCCTTTAGGATATCGTCATATTCCGTGATGGTGCCGATCTAACGCTTGAGCAAGTTTTCCAATCCCTTAAACTGAGCGCCTATGATCTTTCTATCGACACGCTCGACATGCATGCCCACCAAGACTCATTCCATCGGTTTGACAAGTTTAACCTCAAATACAACCCTGTTGGAGAATCTAGGCTTCGGGAGATATTCCTGAAGATTGACAACCGCATTGATGGGCGATACTTTGCTGAACTAACTCAAGGTCTCTCTCTTTCTTGAGTAGTGTGGGGATTAGATCACTGATTATTTCGTAGAAGTGATGACCGATTTAGAGCAAAGCAAGTACCAGGTAAGTAGGTTGAACCCAGGTATGCTTTGGTTATACGTAAAACTTTTGCAGAATTGTGAATGGCGTGTCAGCGTATACGGGAGATCGGTAGACGAGTGGGACAAGGTGGCCAAGTGGGTGATAGACAACAAGTTATTCTCCCACAATGTTCGCTGGCTCATCCAAGTCCCACGGTTGTACAATGTTTACAAAGAGAATGGTGTTATCAAAACTTATGAGGACGTCGTGATCAGTAAGTTTCCGATCCTATGACCTCGTGGCCTGAGCTTGAACATTTTTAGACATCTTCCGCCCGTTATTCGAAGTCACTAAAGATCCGACATCACACCCAGAACTACACGTTTTCCTGCAGCGCGTTATTGGCTTTGATAGTGTGGATGACGAATCGAAGCCAGAACGGCGAATTCATCGCAAATACCCGTATCCCGGTCTATGGGATACTACGCAGAATCCGCCATTCTCGTACTGGTAAGCCTCATGAGCTCTTTTCTTGAAGGTTCGGTTCTCATTTGCGTTAGGATCTATTACATGTACGCCAATATGGCTAGCCTGAACCACTGGCGACAGGCACGTGGTTTCAGTACGTGCTGAAGACAACCATGCTTAGGACGTTTTCTCACAACCCGATAGATACGTTCGTCTTTCGACCGCATGCAGGAGAGGCGGGCGACACGGACCACCTTACTGCCGCTTTTCTAACTTCCCATTCAATTTCTCATGGTATACTTCTTCGCAAAGTTCCGGCCTTACAGTACCTTTTCTATCTGAGGCAGATTGGCCTCGCGATGAGTCCTCTGAGCAACAACGCGTTGTTTCTCACGTACGAGCGAAACCCACTGCCTGATTTCTTCAAGACTGGATTAAACGTAAGCTTGAGCACCGATGACCCTCTCCAATTTCACTTTACCAAGGTATGACGCTATTAACACTTGATTCAAATGAAATTAAATGCGTGTTGCTATAACTGCAGGAACCCTTACTAGAGGAATACAGTGTAGCTGCCCATGTAAGACTTCACCACGGTTCCTGTTTACAGACGAGTCTGACATCGGATCATGCGCTATAGATATACAAGCTCCCTCAGAGCTCCCTTGCAGAACTGGCCCGTAATTCCGTTGTACAGAGTGGCTTTGAAATGGAAATGAAGCGTCACTGGCTAGGCCAAGAATGGTACCTTGCAGGCGCCGCCGGAAACGACATTCACAAGGTGAGATACGATTGGAAGGTGTCGGCAATAGCACTGCTAACCGAAAATGATATCCAACAGACGAACGTGCCAGATATCCGACTTGCCTATCGTCACCAAACACTACTTGAAGAGCTGAAAATGATCAATCTTTGCTAGCATGCTTAGACAGCGAAATGGTTCATGTGAGAGGTCCACTGTATCTCTTAGAGTTTGGGTGTACAATAGCTGTGCAATGTCAGATGACGACCTGAACCTGAGCGGTCTTAGTCCAGAATCTTAGCGGTGCGGTGTTTGAAATTACGGCAAGTGAAATGCGTGCACAAACGTTATTTGGCAGGATTCCGTGACGCAGGAACCGTTCAAATCTCTGACTTGAGAGTCCGTGAGCCAAAGGAGTCGTTTTAAGGGCCACTTGTTGTAAATTTATCCCCAAGCTAAAATCGAAATCTTCCTGGAAAAGGCCTCCGCCGCGATCAAGATGAGCAGCCAAACGCAGGGCGATAGTATATACCCTCCGTGAAGCCTCTCCATCTGGTTAGGTCAGGTCCTGCACCTCTTCTTGTCAAATGTCACGAGTGCTCCGGTGGTGACTTGCCGGGTTAGCCCGTGACGCAACAGCAGCTGCATCTCACAACGTTTCATATCCTGCCGTCTTCCACTTCCAATTCAAGTCTGGTAGCACGCAACTTTCGGTCCCACCGGTTCCTGTAGAGTATGGCGAACCGGTGCCTACGGTCACCCTGCATGGCAGATATCCCACAAAAAGCCTCCATGCTGGGTCTATTTAGACCACAACTATCGCTCCCTTCGGCAAGCACCCCTCCTTGACCCTGAGCGTCTACAGAGCACCATGTCTCAGGAATATTCTCGCCCACCTCGTACCAATGTTGTTTGTTTTGATGGTACTGGTGGTCAGTACAGCAACATGGTGAGTCGTCCTATGAACGTAATTTGCACGAGATCTCAGTGAGGATCAGAATACCAACGTAGTTAAACTATTTGGCCTCCTCCGCAAGGATTGCCCTGACCTACAAGCGATTTATTATCAAGTAAGTTTGCTAGTTTCGTCGTACAGGCTCACGGGATTCGACTCTGGTGATATCTAGCCAGGGGTTGGGACATACTTTGCACCTGGAGTTGTTTCGCCCATATGGACTCGCGTGGCCTCGCTCATGGATGAAGCAATCGCTTGGTATGTCCACACATGATCCAAAATGAATATGTGGTGGATGGCCCGCAGGTATCTGGATGTACATGTCATGAATGGTTATCAGTTCCTCATGAGTAACTACCGTGCTGGAGACAAAATTTGCATATTTGGTAGGCAATGCACTACTTTGGTTAGGCTTGCTTTTGACCCGAAACCAGGCTTCTCTCGCGGAGCGTACACTGCTCGCGCGTTGGCTGGAATGTTGGACAAGGTAATTTGTAAAAGTCATGGATGTCGGTCGCCAAAGTCTGATGATTGTCATGGAGGTTGGACTATTGACAAAGGGCAACGTGCAACAAGTCAACTTTGCTTACAAGATGTATACTCGCATAGACAAAAAGGGCATCGAGCTCGCAGCTGGATTCAAGCGGACATTCTCACAGGATGTCAATATTGATTTCCTAGGCGTATGGTAGGCGTCGTCAAGATTTCAGACACTTCCTTGTTTGACTATTTGCTATAGGGATACCGTCCAGAGCACTGGGGTGCTTCACAGTCGTACATTACCGTTTACCGCTTCCAATACTGCAATTAGGGTGTTCCGACACGCGCTCTCTCTTGATGAAGTATGGCCCACTGATGCGACTCAGAATCTCGCTCACCTTTCTCTCTCAGCGTCGTGCTAGATTCCGGCCAAATCTGTACCATTGGACAATGCCGGCGCCCGAAGATATGCCACAAAATAACACGAATGGAACAAGTCATTCTGATGGCGTCGTGTCATTTTTCCAGAAGATATTCAAGAAACAAAGTAGTGACACGGATGGTCAACCACTCTCAGCGGGGGATGACGACTCAGCTTCCAACGACTCGCTTCCTAAGCCCATGTACGTCGCCGATGAAGAGCTATCCAACACGGACGTGCTGGAGGTATGGTTTTCTGGATGTCATAGTGGTCAGTTTGGGCTTTTCCAGCTCGCTTTCAAGAATTCCTTAACGTTTTTTCAGACATCGGCGGAGGGAATGTCGACGATAATGTTCAGGTGTCCCTTGCACAGATTACTTTGCATTGGATGGTGGAGCAGATCATACAATCTGATTGTGGGGTCCTCTTCGACGAGAACCAACTTGCACATCTCGGCTTCACACCTTCTGAGCCAGTGGGTCAGTGTAGAAGTAACTTCCGTTGGCACGCGCCGAAATAACGCAACTTATTGTAGATGCCGGCCGTTCCGGTGCCCAACCGAACCAACCTACTTCGAACCCGGATTACCCTGAGCATTTAGACGCCATAGCACCGTTATTTGATGAGTTGATTCTACAGAAAGCATGGTGGATATTGGAATTTCTTCCTACCGCCAATGCCTGGCAGGACGACCGAGGGGAGTGGCACAGACAGTGGCGGTAAGCTACGTTTGGATCTTGCTCCACTGAACTCTGCTCACTCGGCCACCAGCATCAACATGGGCCGGCCACGATTTATACCTTATCAACGGCCCAAGTTCCATCACACCGTGAAGGAGAGAATCGACGACCAATCACTCAAGTATAAACCAAAGGCACTTCATGACAAGAATGAAGTCTACGTTTGATCACTACCTCCCGACAGTTTTTGGATCTAATTTGTTGTGACCTGTTTTTCAAATGACTACTGGGTGAGGCAGTGGCGTACGACATCCTCTCCTGCTATCGGCCCCTGGCAGTTTGTCTGCCTCTTCATACTTAGCATTCTTGCTTGATCAATTTCCTTATGGATGAACGTTATTGTACCTCAATGTAGACTATGCCCTTTACGATTGTAAATGATCCCGATCGGCCACAGCGACGTCGGTACGGCACCGTCAGTGGGCCGTCTGCCAGTGGTACAACTTCCAATGTCTGTCCCGGGCCGGGCCTTCAGAAATTCCGAGTTGGGTCGTCGTTTACCAAGTGCATCCGACCCGCTATCTGCATGCAGCCCGTCGGCGATCAAGCTCTACTTCCAAACCGGAAGTCCAGATCTGCGGATCGCGCATAGCATGGTCCGAATATGGCGGGGTGTCCATTAGGTTCCTAAGTTAGTTTGAAATAGATCCTAGTAGTATCATTCTGCACGTCTTTCCATTCTCTCTACCCTCTCTTCCGCGCTCACAATCTTTTTTTGACCAACCCTCTCGACATAATTCCAGCGCTATTCGTTTCACCAGAAGTATAACTTGGAGCACCAATGCATTGCCATGGCGCGGAGTATCGAAAGAAAAGTGACAGTTTGTTATTATCATCCCATCTTTGTTGCTCTCGACAATAGCACATCATACCATTAGGTTTTGAGCTATCACACGGACAAGCGCGATGATTCCTCAGAGGTGGAGTCCTAAACATTCTCGTGCCGAAGACAATAAGGCAAGACTTCCACGGGTCGACCCTGCGGACATAAAAAGGACACATTGCCACACAGTCGGTTTTCACTCGCTCCTGCCCCGGCTTTCAGTACTAGACGGTGTGTTACCAACGCTCTCCAAACTCTGGGTCTCGAGCTCAAATGTTCACATTAGGGCCACGCCTCTACGACCAAATGTCCCCCCAAACGACCGCCTCGACTGCCTTTGGCACCCTGGCGGTCTGCATGATGATCACCATCATCAGCACGCGCATCGCAGACGCGTCTTTCGTGATACCCTCCAAACGCGAACTCGGCGATAGTGACACCAACAACCCCAACAACCCCGGGACCGAAGGCGTCCAAGTAGCAGGCGCAGAGTGGTGCCCCGGGATCTGGGCCGGGTGCGGAGACCAATGCCCTTCAGACGCTCCCCATTTCGAGACTCGTCGGGATTGTACGCTGGCCGACGGTACTCCCTCGGTCGAGTATTGGTGCTGCTACGGGTCGTGAACTCTTTTGCCAGTAGCATGTAAGAGGAATATGTTAACTGACGCCGGAATATCTGCAACCAGACCGTCTAGGCGGTCATTATCAGCTTTTAAAGAGTATTCGCGACCAACTTCTACGAGTCATGCACCTCTATCGTACGTAGCAATGATTATGGTGTGTGGTTATTGGTGTATCCCAATGATGACGCGATAACGTGCGGATCTGCCAGTTGATGAATATATGACGTTTTCTATAATACAAGAACGCGAACAAACTGAGATAATGATGTGCGAGGAAGTAGCAAACGACAGCTGGTATGATTTAAAGAAAGGAAAGAATGCCCGAAGAGGGACACATGACGCAAGCAGCAAGAAGCCGGTTCAAAATGTGCTCGCCCATGTCTCGAGATCAAAATTCGACGCCCGCGCCTGCTCTATCCATTGATGTTTCTGACAGGAGTCTCGTCAGTCGAGATCGACATTTCCGGAATCTCGAAACATACCAGCAACTCCTTGGGAGTCTTTCGAGCATCAGGATCTTTGAACAAACAGCTATCCACGAAATCTTCTGCTTCTTTAGGGAATCGTCCTTCAGGAGTTAGCCGAGGAGCAGGTTCGTTCACGATGTGTTGGAGCAGCTCGAGGATGCTCATCATCATGCCACCTCCTTGTAGGCTAACACCTTTGGATTTTCGTCGATCCTTCTTCGCATTCTTTTCCTTGTCCTTTCTGACAGGTGGCAACGTCATGGTACTCGGAGAAAGAGTTCCCTCGAGGTCGGAGAGATCAGAATCATCAGGATCAGACTCTGAAAAGGGAAAGCGGCCCAGTGCTAGCTCGATCAACGAGATTCCAAGAGACCAAACATCTGATTTGACGGTATATTGGGCACCTTGTATACGCTCAGGCTGTGCAACATCATCGTGAGGGTGATGCAATCTCGCGCAATGGGGTACATACGCTCATATAGGTCGACGTCCCGACAAACGTGTCCGCAATGGAGTTGATGAGCTCGCCTGACACCCCAAAGTCGCATATTTTGATTTGACCTTGAGAGTTACAAAGGATATTCGATGGTTTAATGTCTAGCGATATGAATCAGCGCCGATGATCGTAAATAAATCAGTGTCCATACCACGATGGATGATGCGATGTACATCGTAGAGGTATGTCAGTCCCTCCAACACGGCCAATGCGACGTGCCCAACGACCTCGATATCAATGGCCCCGATTTTCTTGTAGATGCCGTCGAGGGATCCCTTGTCCATGTATTCCATGCATATGCAAATATTTGGATCGGACAAAAACGCGCCATAAAAGGAGATAATATACGGGGAGTTGCAGTCGTGCATGATATGCAACTCGCGCAAGATTTGTTTCCGCACGGATGGTTTGGCGTCAATGAGGACGATCTACAACTAGATGTCAGCAATAGTCATACAGAGAAGCGTCGGAAGCTCACCTTCTTCGCCATGATGGTCTTGGTAGGAACGTGCTCGACCTTTTTGACGCTCCCGCCGTTACCCTGGCCAAGTTCCTGGAGGTCCTTGAGATCCTCGTTCCGGAGGTCATAACGCGTTTCCGCGCTCATGTCCAGGTTTGCGAGCGTGTTCGAAAGGGTCGTATGATACGTATTCCGAGGCGCGGATGCCGCACCTGATGCAGGTACAGAAGGAGGAGCGACGCCGACCGCAAAGAGAGTGCCATCAGCATCGTTCGCCACGGGTGACTGACCGAACTTTGGGGCATTCAAGGTCATGGGTGGGGGTCGCTTCTTTCCCTTTGCTACCCCTGTCGTCGCCGGTGCTGCGCGTATAGGGATCGGCTCGGGCTCCTTCGGTGCGGGTGACTGGGTGACATCGAGCTGGAGAGCCTTGAAGTTGCGCTTCTTGCGAATTGGAGTTGTCATTGTGACACGAACTGGGGAGAGCCAGCAAGAGCGCAGAAGGCGAAGAACAAAGATGCGAACAATCGGAGAGGAAACTTTCAAGGCTCTTGACACACAACGCAATTTATTAGGTAATCACCAACAACACCCATTTGTATCAACTCGGACGTTATGCTGCAAAAAATGTCCACAAGGCATAAGCAGAAGATATGGGTGATTATCATAATCATGCGTGCTGCGCCATCAGAGGGCTGTACCTATCGGCTCGACAGGTTCTGCTCCGTGACTCGTTCTCTTGTCCGAACAATTAGTGACCGTAACGTGCTCCTGCTCGTTCTCCACCTCCGCAACCGTGTGCACTTGTGAACGGGATGTTGGAGGTGACGTCTGCGCCGTTGATAGTACGTTGCCCTGTGGTTGACCCACTGTCGGGCTAGGCACTGAGTCATTGGACGATACACTCGCAATGCTCGTACGTGAAACTGAGAACCTCGAGGCCCGACTCAACCAGAGTGATTGTATTCCGGCACCAAGAGAGTTCAATGCAGCCTTTGTGTCTGAAGCAGCCTGTGCCATGCTTATCGGGCGCGGAGGCGAAAGTGCACTTGCTGCAGACTCCCGCGAGGTCCGCCGCGATATGTTGACGCCTGGTTTCGAAGGATCTGTTGTACCCCTGGAGGGACTGACTTCAGTTTTTGTGGTCTCGACAGGGACACTGGAGGGGCTAGATTGTATATCTTGTACTGAGGAGGAGCTAACAGTTCGTTGTTGCCATCGCTCGCGAACACCTTCGACAGCCTTGAAGAAGTTGGCTGAACCAACTGTGATTGTCCGCGAGATAACTTCGCGCGTCGGTGCAAGTTGTTGTTCCAGTTTAAGGTCTTGGATACCTTCCGAAAGCCGGAGTCCAATATCTGACACCACTGACGGTTTCTCGTTACAAGGGTGCCTAGTAACAGAAAAGCGATTAGAATCGGGTGGATCTCCGGATTACAAACCAACCGAGGCTCGACAATGTCAAACAACATCGGATCTGTCGACCGGTCCCAGACTTCGTAAGCATTTGTCTTGGTGAATTCAGCTATCCACATGGTGTTGAAGTCCTCTAGCGCACTTGCATCGCCGCCTAACACGACATGAGCCTCAGACACGTTTACAATGGCCAGCTTACCAGTTCCTGCAATGATAGTTCCATTACCCTTCCCTTTCGATAGGAATTCCCGGTATCGTACTGATGCAAGTGCGGCAGACACGTACTCCTCAAACTGTCGTTTGTTAGTCGTACCGTTCGTCTGCTCTTGGAGACTGACACACTTTTGCTCTAAGGTAATCGTCGCTACCCTTGAAACTTCCCAACGCTCAACATCGAGCACTCAGAATCAGGGCGAAATAACTTACTGCATAGCAGCCTTGGTGGGGTCGGTATCGTCCCAAGATTCATTTACGTCCCGTACGATTTCGTCAATCCATTTACGATCTGCAGGAGTGAGAGCAACCAATCGTTCCAGTCGAGGATTCCGAAACTCGAGGATAGCCGTTTCGGTCTATGAAAATGTCAAGCGATGGTTAAGGAATATCGAGCGAAACCGTACGTTGACGAGTAAATCTATCTCCTTTTGCTGTGTGACAATTGAGTTAGTGCTTCCACAGAGCCAACTCTGGGAGTCCGCCAAGAGGTCAAGTTGCTGTAATGGCAGATATGGTTGGAAAAAGGCATCCTAAAGAAGATTGAGATCACAGCTTTTGGCATAGCACACCTAGATCGACCTTTCCGAATAAGTCTAACGGGAGACCGATGTAAGCCATCATACTCTTCCGATCTGATGTTCTGAGTGAATTGGGTCTAGATAGCGTGGGAGCTCGCGCTGCTAGTGGAGGGGAGCCACAATCGTCCAACGTCTGAAGTAAACCTACAAATAACGAGTGAACAAATAGTTGTGGAATAGTGAGCAGGCACGAACTGGGTATAAGAGAAATCAGTGAATACTGATAAGTGCATAGCCTTTCCACAGGATGACCATAAAATATGATCTGGGAAGTAATGAGCAGCGGTCCATGACACGCATTTACTGACAACCTTCTTCTGGAGCATAAAAGCCTTCAATAGCACTAGCGTACGATGCCGGAATACGTGAACGAATTCTCGTCTGTAATATGATTAGAAATATGAGGAAGTGAGGCGTCGGAAAGCTTACACGCTGGTTCCTTTTCCAGAAAAAGTCAGAAAGTATTGGACAAAGGGTAGGATATTACTAACCTATGTACAGACCGCTCTCGGTGAGCTGCGTTCGTAGCGAGGTCTCTAGTGAACTCCCGAATTCAACTAGGATTTGCGTGTCCGTAAAGTCCCTGTAGGTTGACAGTAAAGTGTGTTACCAGTATAAGTAGGTAAAATTGTACCTCTGAGCGAACAAGGCCCTGGTGACGACTCCTAGCCGATCACTATGTCAACTCGTCAGTGTTGCACAGCGATGTGCCTTGATCACTGACCGTATTGGACCAAACACGGGCTTGCTGGCAAGGACGACGACTGCCTTTTGAACGATGGAACGGGTCACATCGACATCTTTGACAAGTAAGGTGGATGCGGCGATTTGTCGATTACACCTGTTAAACACATTCAACATGCTTTCTGACGCGTGGTGCAACGACTGACGATATCCCAAACACTGTGGTGGGGTTTGGTACATCCGGGACGAGATGGAAGTAAGAGTAGTCTTCCGTAGACTGTGCGGTAGGGTAAGGTTTGACATGCATGCACGACAAACGTGGCATACCAGATGAGCACCGTCCGGGAGGGCGAGGAACGGAAGCACTTTTGCGATCTCCTCATCCTCGAATATATTGCCCTGGCTGAATTCGATCCTGGGGCCGACCTAGTGCCAGATCGATAGCGAACGAATGGCGCGTCGAATGAGGCTTACCAGATGGTTAAAGTCCACCAAGGCGATCCCGAGCACAAGCGGACCGTCGGGAGGCTGCAAGAGCATCGACTCCGGGCGGGCCTTGCGGGAGTAAGTCGACACTGCCGAGGTGATTGAATCTAGGTCGGCTGTGTCGGAGACAGAGGGAGGAGGGTAAGTTGTATGTGTCTTTGGTTGCTCGGGCTGCTCCGCAGTGGACGGGGCGGCGGAGGTAATCGAGCTTGCCCTGCGTGCATTCAGATCGCTGTGTGAATCGCTGACTTCGTCTGTTTCTGAGGCAAAGTCGATTTCGATAGAGTCAACGGGCGAATAGCTGCGAGGAAACAACACCTGGGGGTGATCTGGGGTAGTGAGAGCGTGCGGAGAACGAGGAGGAGAACCGAGCGAGATGGAACGCTGGGATGCAGTCTCTGCGTCTCCGTCGCTCGCGGTATCGCCGTGTTCGAGCATGAGAGACATTTCATTTGCTAGTTCGTTCGTCTCCTTAGTGGCAGATGCGGCCGACACACGTGATCGGATCGTCAACGCCGGGTTAACCTGTGCACAAGTTTTTCCCTTCCTACAGTCATGTTCCTCCCCCTCCTCCTCGCTGTGGGGGCATTGGCAGTGCCGTTTCCCTTCAGTCTATTCCCCTGGAACACACAAATTCCCTTTGTGCCCTCGACTTTCACCGTGGAAGCTCCAAAGCAGGAGATTGGCTGGGTTGATCCACGAATCCTCGGCGGCCAATTCATCGACGTGAGCTTCCTCCTCCCACCTACCTACCTGGCCCTTCACCTTCTCCAGTTCACAACCCCTAGATATGGTGAACCCTTGAATGCCATCATATCTAATCTATCGGATCCGTTCGTTCTCACCGACGAGGGCTTCCGCTGGTACTACAAGTAGGCCGGTCTTGCTTCCTGCACCTCGCAGACACAGGGCTCACGTTCATGAGGTCTATTGGCTTCTCAGAGGAGTGCTTGGGCTTGCACTATGGTCATGTACACAAGGCCGACCTTGGTGACGGAGACGGCAGAAAATCAGAGCACATTCTCGCGCGTCAACATTACTTCCCGTGGTGGGGAACGTGCTGGGAGAGTCTCATTGGCGAGTTACAACCCACAGTCTTTATCGCATCCGCGGTTTAAACATCACGTTCAGGGGGGAATCATTTCCGCGCATGGAAGCAGAACGGAACCGTTGCCAATACCGGCGCATGGTTCCTTGGGTGTGTCAAAAGAGAGTTGCACGTCTCAATAAGCTAATTCATTGTGACACCTAGGGTTTCAAAGGAACAGGTTCGCTAAACTCGAGCATCTGCATCACTATTCTTTCACTGAGTTTCCGCTTCAGGACGCTAACAAGCACCACATGATCGTCCCTGACGGTTACAACATTGGGCGTGACCTGCTGGTCCGGTCCGCCATTTCCGGAAGCTCGTGGAAAGGCATCAAATGGCGTACCGATGTAGAATGGCGCGAGGGGCTCCTCGAGCCAGGTTTCAAAGGTACTATTCACCCGACCGTCAAACTACATATCACTCACCTTCCCCCACGAAGGAATCAACCACGCCATCGCACAAGATGGCCGTATTGCCATCCTAACAGTTTACCGCGTCGTCTAACTAGTTATTCATTCTTCTTGGACAGCCCTAAATATCCTGGAAACTGGAACTTGTTTATGGGACGGTGTATAAATACCACTTAGACTTATTGTACCCATCCACATTTTGTACATGTATATACCTCGTATGTTATCTTTGTTCGTTAGATCCTCCTAGCCACTATTTATGAATGTAGGTTAGAATGGGACATTCCTACTGTATTGTCATCGCGTGCTGTAAAAGCGGGGTTGTCACTCTAACATCCTGTATGCGTTACATGTACACTTGCAAGCTAGCAAGAGGGACCATTCGACCTTTACTTCATTATTCGGTCGATAAATTATCACTCCGTTCTGAGGACATCAAAATGCATAGGGTAGTACAGAAAGAGTGGTAACACATCGCAAGATCATACAGTAATCATATAGCTAGTATACAGCAGATGGCATTGACAATCAGTATACTTGTCAGCAACATTAACCTGAGCACATCAGGCATGCCTCCTTGTTTTCGAGAGAGCACAAAAGCTTGGCTTCCTCTGCCTCACGGTCTTTCTGACGTTGCAGGGCGGCAGCATACTCGGAGTCAATTTCTCCGTTCCCCGCACTCGTTGAGCTCGAGGCACCGCCCAGCGTAGATGAAGAAGCCACTAGAGCATTCGTGCGTACAGGAGAGGGGGATGCCGAAGGGGTTGGTATGCTATTGCTATTCCGCTCTGGCCCACGCGGTTTGTTGGACGACTCCATCATCTTCGCAGCTTTGAGAGTGTTCTGATCTATCGTAAACTGGATAGCTTGAGCAGCTGGGCGTGTCCGAAGGTAATACATCCCGGTCTTCAACCCCTTCTTCCATCCATAGAAATGCATGCTCGTAAGCTGACCCATCGTAGGAGCCTGTAAATGAATATTCAGGCTCTGACTCTGACATATAAAGGCGCCACGATCTGCAGCCATGTCGATGACTTTTTTCTGGCTAATTTCCCAAACAGTCTTGTAGATTGCTTTGACATCGTCGGGGATACTGGGGATGTTTGCCACTGAGCCATTGTGCGCAATTATCATGTTCTTCATCGTGTCATTCCAGAGGCCACGCTCAACCAGATCTCTGAGAAGCCATGGACAAACAACCTGGAATTCACCAGCGAGGACACGGCGTGTGTAAATGTTGCTGGGGTTCCTTCAGCCGCCAGCTCATAGAAGACAAAACAAACTGACCTGGTGTAAGGTTCGAAGCATTCATTGAACCCGAGGATCTGACTCGTCGAGGCCGTAGGCATAGGGGCTAGCAGCAACGAGTTCCTCAGTCCATGTTGAGCAATTTTCTCCTTCAAGGGTGCCCATTCCCATAGATCGGTGGGAGTCACCCCCCAGAGATCATACTGAAGTTGGCCGTTGTCCGCAGGACTGCCGGGAAAAGTCTCGTAGGAACCTTCCTTCTCAGCTAGCTCACAGCTCGCCTCAAGGGCTGCATGATAGATTGTCTCGAAGATCTTCAAGTTTAGCTCCCTAGCCTCCGTAGAGTCAAAGGGAAGACGGAGAATCATAAAGGCGTCAGCCAAACCCTGCACGCCAAGGCCAATCGGGCGATGGCGCATATTGGATTTACGGGCCTGGGGGACAGGATAGTAGTTGACCTCGATGATGCGGTTGAGGTTGTATGTCACAACTTTGGTCACGTCGTGGAGTTTCTGGAAGTCGTATTCGCCGTTCGTGATGAAGGTAGGGAGGGCAAGAGAAGCAAGATTGCAAACAGCAGTTTCATCAGGGGAGGAATATTCAATAATCTCAGTGCAAAGGTTCGATGATTTGATCGTGCCGAGGTTCTGTTGGTTAGATTTTCCTAGACGTGGATGAGGTGGTGACACCGAACGACAAACACGTACTTACGGTTAGCGGAATCTTTGTAAACCATGAAAGGTCCTCCAGTTTCGATCTGCGCCTCCAGGATGGCGTACCAAAGTTTCTGTGCGGGAATCCTCCTACGTGCACGACCTTCCTTTTCATATTTCTCGTACAGGGCCTCAAACTCGTCGCCCCAGCAGTCAGCCATCCCAGGGGCTTCATTGGGGCAGAAAAGAGACCACTCCCCGTTAGCCTCCACACGCTTCATGCTAGAGGATTTTATTCAAGCTGGTGCATAACGTGAGGACCAATCAACGCACAAAAGATCGGGAATCCAGAGGGCATAGAAGAGGTCACGAGCACGAGCCTCCTCTTTTCCATGGTTCTTTCTGAGATCGATGAAATCGAATACATCGTTATGCCAGGGTTCCAGGTAGACTGCGAAAGCGCCAGGGCGTTTGTTCCCCCCTTGGTCAACGTAGCGTGCCGTTGCATCATATGCACGAAGCATGGGTACTATGCCGTTTGAGTAGCCATTGGTGCCTGCGATGTATGATCTACAAGAAAATACGTTTGCGTGGAGCGAGGAGCAGCATGAGAAGTATGCTTACCCCGTGGCCCGAATACAATGGATGCTCAAACCAATACCACCAGCAGTCTTACTGATCATTGCACAAGTCTTCAGAGTGTCATAGATGCCTTCGATAGAGTCATCCTGCATGCAAACAAGAAAACAAGAACTGAGTTGTGGGTGAGGCGTGCCGGCGTTGAAGAGTGTGGGCGATGCATGCGTGAAGTATCGCTCAGACATTAAATTATACGTTTCCAAGACGCGCTCGATGTTATCTCCGTGAATGCCGACGGCTACTCGCATGATCATGTGCTGAGGGCGCTCCGCAACACGACCATCGATCCTGAGGAGATAAGATCTCTCAAGGGTCTTAAAGCCGAAGCTGTTCGACCCAGTTAATCAATGAACGTTCAGGGTGATGACGACTCACAAATTGTAGTTGAAATCACGATTATATATGATTGCGGAGTCTAGAGTTGCAGCATGCTTTTGCACGACGTTGTAGGTCCCCTCCGAGATCATGCCAGCGGGTTGGCCATTCTTTGGATTGACTAAACCAAACGTTCAGTCGAGTACTCTGTTACGCATTAGAGTGACGTACCATATTCATAGAGGTCCTTGATCACTGCGGTAAAGCTCTTTTTTGTTTCCTTGTGTAGGTTAGATATAGCGATACGCGCTGCAAGGACAGCGTAGTCTGGGTGCTTTGTAGTAAGGTAGGCAGCGGTTTCTGCGGCAAGATTCTAAGGCAAGGTTGAAATGTATGTAAGCTAACATGTGTAAGGAACTGACATCGAGTTCGACAGTAGTGACGCCTTGGTAAACACCGGTAATGACTTTCTTTGCCACCCTTGGGTCAAGTCAATATCTAGTAAAAAGTATCCGACAAGACTCACTCGATAGGGTCGACGTAATCCATATCTAGACCATAGCAAAGCTTATTTATCCTCGCAGTGATCTAATACTCGATTAAATAAATTATCGTGATGCAATGTACACGGATCATCTACCTTATCGAACTGCACGTTCTCCTTACGCCTGAGCTGAAGTGTTAACAAGGCGCGTCACGCCACGCTTGAAGAAGTGTCTTACCCATCTGCGATAGGAACGAGGGACCACGGTCAGGTTCGGTTGATGAAGACAGCCCACGAATACTAACCTCTCTTGAAGACATAGGCCATGGGTGAGTAATTTACAGGACAGCGATGCTACTGGACTGAGGTGGAGATGGTGGAACCAACGAACGAGAGTAACGACGCGTCACGACGATTTTAAAGGAGATTCCGCGTGACTGAGCGTCACGAGTCGCGTTGTCAAACAATGTCACACCGCGTCGTGTCGGTCACGTTGACGGGCTGACCCAATTGAACGATATGCCAAACGCCCCGCTGATCCATACAGGCGACCCTGCCTACGCCTCGCCCGTCATCCGTGCACCTTCACCCGGAAGTTCCATCGGCACAGCACATGGACAGGACGAGTCTAGTCAGTCCGACTCGGAGCTCAGTCAAGAAGCGTTCGAACAGAAATGGTTCTCGAAGCTCAAGCTGGACGCTCCAAGGATCGAGGAAGAGCTTATGTCGTTTTCTGCATTGATCCAGCCACTTCCGCAGAATCATGCCGAGGAGAAAAGTTGGTGGACCACACGAGACCACACGCCGCGAGCTTAACTTTGCCCAGTGTTTTTTGACGTAATTATGGCAGGTCTGAAGACTCGTCTACAACATCTGGAGGAAGAAGAGATTCTTCAACAGATGCTCAAGCGAGGATCACGGATAGGGTTGGAGCCACCACCATCAGACGACAACATCGACAATCTAATGCGCAGCATGGTGGCCATCTCGACGGCAGATAGCCAACGTATATCGGACGGTCCTTGGAAAGGCGAATTTCACAACCTATCGAATGATTCATTTAATTACGAAAATACGGTTGTAAAGGGGAAAGAAAAGGTGTAGATTGGAGTATAGTACGCATTACGACGACTCGGGTTTATCTGTGAGCGGGACGAAGGTCCATCAATATTCCCCGGATTCATGAAAGAAATCTGGCAAGGAATCATTGATATGCTTGATCATATTTTGGATAGTTCGCCGTGCAGCCGATTTACAATCATGGTTCATGTGCGTCACAGCGCCCCACTTGTCGAATTCCTTCAAAACCACCTGCAGCTTCCCAATCACGTTGGCTGGGCCAAGCACGAGCACTCCGTCTACTCGTGTTTTCTCCTTCCAGAACTCCGACCAGCTCTGGGCGCAGGCATGTTGATGCCAAGGAGTCACACAAGAGGGAGCATGCTCAAAAAGTACAGGAATTACGCGCAATTTCTCCCATGCTTTAGTGAGACGATGATATCCAGCCAGTAGACGAAGCTGCTGCATAGGACTGACAACAAGACAGTCCAATCCATCGCAGCCCTCGAATACATCGCCTTCCGTAAGGACTTTGCCGTTCTCGTTGCGGCTGCAGACGAACGTAGATCGTTGTAAAATCTCCAAATATGCCAAACCACGCAGTTCCCTGAGATTGAGGTCATCTGCCAGGGATATTGCTAGGTAAGAAAAATGGAGGGATACTGTCATGAGTTGCCGAAGTAATGCGATCATGGTTTCCAAGAGGCTTGTGTGTTCGCACATTTGTGCCAGCCGAACCAAGCGAGAGACTTGACGCTTGCTCTCAACGAACGCGGATGGCGGTGAGTTAGTAGAGAAGGGAAATCCGACGGGAATGGTGTCGAGTAGCGGGGATGGCCTTTTATCGATGTATTCTTGAATGACATCTAAAGCCCAGGTCTCCACTGACTTGAATGAGTACTTGCTGGCCATTTTAGCAATGTCTATGAAGCGGTTGAGGTCGAGATGAGGACCCCGAACAACCTGTAATACTTCGGGTGGGCTATTGTTTATGTGCAGGTAAGGGAATGACCGGAAATTAGACCTGAAGTCTCACAGAGCGTATAGGGACCAGAGAAAATTGCGGAACTCTTCAGGGGTATCACCATGCAGGATGATGGGGTTGTCGTCCGACATGCCTTCCACAGTGGTATCACCCTGAGGAAGTGTGAACAGGGTACCAAACGAGGAAGAATCTGTCGATATAATACTACGATGAACCTAGTAGCAGAGAGATCAATTACCCGCGATGGAGCAGGAAGGAAGTCTTCAAAAAAAGCATACATTAAAGAGGGTGTTCTCGACACGGAGTATGCAGCTTCCATCAGTCATATAGAACTGTGTGTCCCGACGTGGTTCATCTCCTTCCTGTGAGCTCCTGGAGAGTGGTTGGGTGACATCCATCATGCTCGGCCTCGAGGTGGAGTCATGACTCTTGGCTCCGTTCCGTACGATCGAATCATCAAAGTGTTCGATGGGTGTGTTCACGAGGTGTGTGGGTAGTGCATCAAATTCGGTAGGGATGAATGGCGTTATGGCCGTGTTGCCGTCCTCCATGTTGAGATCTGACAAGTTCGTGAAACTGCCGTTTATGCAAGGTGACGCTGACGAGACAATACATAACTGACTCCGACACCTCCCACTGCAAGTACTGGGGCTGTGATTAGTCACCGTCACGCGTTCCAATAACATGTGGCTGTGCCCCGTTCACAAGTTTTCAGGATGGCGTCAAACGCGGTACGCGCACAGGTTGCTGCGAAATGGCAGGAGTCATTTACCCGCATCAATCGTTCGGAGCTGGGGATATCGGGTCTCATGAGCTTCAGTCATGTACGTACTTTTTAAGCTCTCTATGGACATTTGTCATGTTTGAGCAGGCTTGGACTTTGGCGACTACATTCCTGAAGCCATATGACTTGAATGATCCATCTCTTCGGCCTCGGTATGGTGAAGTGACCACCCTGTCTTTCCTTCTTCCAGACAGATGTTGAATTGGTTCTTAATAGACCTGCGTCAGGTCAGGGAGGCCTTCGATATCATTAATAAATGTAGACGATTGCCAGTCATGCTCGAGGTCTTTCTTGGTCTGATTCGTGGAACTATTTGTCTCTGATGTACGATCTAATCCAACTGTTACAGAGGATTTGCATAAAAGCCAATACTTGATTGCGCGCGAGGTTGAGGTTTATATGAACCTTTACGAAGTGAGCTCTCTTATGACCTTTTCACCCTATTCTTATGTATTTTTCAGTCCAATTCAGATCCAGAAACAGTAAGATCACTCATCTTCCGACTTGTTGAGTGGTATAACGCTTGGAAACCGAATGCTGAGTGAATACCTGCCCTCTAATCCATTATCCAGACATCAATTATACTTCTCGACAGGCTCGGTCAGACCATTACATCCGCATATACTCTCTCCTTTCAAACCCACCTATTCTCCGTCCTACCTGCTTCCTTTGCACAAGGAATCAAGGCACTTGTCGCCACGACGCTCGTTAGGATAATGTCGCAACCATCTGGTCAGCAAGACCGCCCTCTCTGGCAGGCATTCGACACCCTGAGCCTCATAGAACGCTATGAGACACTGATAACCAGTGTGGGATATGAATATATCGAAACTCATGTGCTGGAGGCTTGTGCCGGCTCCTGGGAAGAACCGATGTTACCGAACCTCCGTTCCTGGATGATGCATAAGATTGTTCCGTGGATGTTATGGCCATTTGCCAGAGGAGCGACCAACGGTGCGACCTAGTTTCTTTACATTTCGCAGTTGCTCATATTTCGTAGCCGATGAGGCAAAAGCAATGATACAAGGCGTCGGGTCTAGGTTTGAGTTTCATATGCATAAAACCCTTTGTGACCTACGGTATGCAAATGGTCGCTTTCGTGACGCTATTTTCAATATCACTTGGTAGTACGCGCGAGATATTTGATATAATCGTGGATTTCCCAGATTCTACCGGTGCCCTCCAAGATCTCAAGGTAACTTCGCTTGCACGATTCCTCATCAATTTCCAGTACTTATGAAAAATAGGAATGTTTACAGAGAGTCGATCAGCGTGCTGAATTAGTCCAGTCTATTCGACAGGCGTTCGTTATGGAGGCATAATATCCCTATTCCGACTGACAAATTCTCTAGGAACAAGAAACGGTTACTTCACCCAGGAGCGGATACGAAAGATATTCTCCTATCCTACGTTTCAACGATCAAATGTTTGAGGATTGTAGATCCTCCAGGTGTGCTATTGTTCAAAGTGGCGGATCCAATCCGTCGGTATCTTCGGTATACCATTTATATATTTTCATGATCCCTTAATTCATATTCTTCTAAGAGATCGGCCAGACACTATCAGATGCATAGTTGCTAGTTTAGTCGGCGACGGTGAAAGCGGTGACTCACTAATCGATGATAATGACCCTATTCAACCTCTCCAACAACCAGAAATAGAGAACTACGCAGATCCCGAATGGACACCTGAGCCAATAGATGCTGGTCCTGGTAACTGTAATTTCTCGTCGTCCATTTTCACGTGTTGACTTCCATGAAAGATTTCCGCGCTAGCAAAACAAGTGACATCATAAGCACAATCGTCAGCATATATGACTCAAAAGACCTTTTTATCAAGGAGCTGCAAGTATTGCTCGCACAACGACTCCTTGCGGTCAAGGACGGTAACTTTGATCGGGAGGTATGTCATCCATTTGGATCCACCAATGATATACTGAAGATCACTTTTAAGCGGCGTAATATCGAGATTTTAAAGATTCGTTTCGGGGAGTCAGCCCTGCAGGTTTGCGAAGTGATGCTCCGGGACATGACGGATTCAAGACGGATTGACCAACACATTCAGTCGCAACGGAATGTGAGCATTCAAGTACTTCGGTTGCAGGCTTTTACTCACGTGTAGAAGACTGTCGTACATCCAACGATAATTTCGCGACATTTCTGGCCGACTCTGGAAACTAGTGATATCGTCATGCCTGGTCAATTTCAGGCGTGAGTTCGACGCTGATTCATCGCATACAATCTCACGTTCCACAACAGGATGCAAGAACAGTATGCTAGGGAGTTTACTATCTTCAAACCCGATAAAGCGCTGCGTTGGCTACCTCATCTTGGGCGGGTGCAACTTGAACTTGAACTTGACGACCGCAAAGTTAATGCGGACGTCCCCCCTCTGGAAGCTGCATTTATTGAACTCTTCTCCGAAAAAGGTGAGACCCGCCCACCCCAATTGCTCGCACCTATCACAATCATTCACAGATACTTGGATTGTGGACGAACTAATCTCAAGAGTAGGCATCGTGAGCCGTAGTGCGGCATTGAAGTCGCTTGCTACGTGGGTCGACATGCGTGTTTTGAAAGAAGACAGCGAGCATGTGTTTAAGTTACTTTCTGTACGGGAAGAAGCGACACCGAGGTCGAAGATGATCATTCCAAGACTAGGTCCATTTATTCCTGCAGCTTTTTCCTCCTTTTCCTCTTCCTAACCCTCAGGTTATAGCCACCGCAGAGGATGAGCTACCACCAGTGACAAGTGTGCAACAGCAACAAGCAGAACAGATGAAGGTATATTGGAAGGTAAGGAGACCGTTTTACTTTTTGTGCATGTTTGACATCCCGGTTGTAGTTTATTGAGGGCATGCTCACAAACCTGGGTTCGCTACCGATAGACCGCATACAAACGATGCTTAGACTGGCTCCCGGTTACGATCGCACTATCGAACAACTTGGTAACTTTATGGAAGCTGCCAAACGAGAAGGACTAGCTACCGTCAAAGACGGAATATGGAGACTAGGGAAATAAGTAGAATTGGGGTTAGTCGAGGTCAGTGACCCGCTGACGATTCGACGGCAGATCAAGTGTCCTGCAACTGTCTTTGGAAGTGCCCATTCGTACACTGCTAGGGAAAGAGATTGGGCAGTACTTTTAGTTACTGTTATCTTGAAAGCTCCTGCTTTGTGCGAGAGCTAGCCGGCGTTTAGGGCCGGTGTATCGAGAGCCCCTCGACAACAGGTCAGCTCCTCGTTATCAAGCCATCTGTATACTGTATGGACAAGCAAGCTCCACGTTATTCCGCGCTTTTACAGCCGACCCTGTCGATGAGCGAACTTGTTTGCAAAACACTCGACCACGATGCCACGGACGCGCTAATCGACAAATGGCTTGAACATGGCAACGACGCGTATGGGGAATGGTTCCAGGCCGTCAGGGAGCGTAGGCATGCGTCCAACACCTTAAGACGTCAGGTTATAGTCTGGAACAAAGGGGACTTCGCTCCAGAAAACATATTCTGTCGAACGGTCGACACCGGTCGTCTGATCCCTCTCAACCGAAGCTGGACCACCCATGTCTACCATCACAAATCAATGTTAGACAGGAAACTATCCATGCAGCCTGTCGTTTTCACAATGGTACGTTACTCGGTTCCGTTATCAGCCTTGTCCGTGCTCATCGCTTCCACGTCAGCTTCCTGAGCTCATACTCTTGCGTGCCATGCATGATCATGGCTGCGATGATGTCCATGTTATCGTAACAGATTTAAAGCGACAAGAGATGGATGACGTTATTGAGTATTTCAAGCTCGTGTGTCGGTATGCATATGGCGGTCGGCCGTGTAAACCGAGCATCGCAGACCACATCCAATACAATCGTTCGTCGCCTATCACCTGTTCATGCTTTAAAGTTTCCTGAATTAATCCTTCGTCACACTCAGACATGCGGTTATGTCACACGCTACACGAGCAGCGGCGTTTGCCATGCTTTCCTCAGATTGACCTTACTTTTCGGGCAATACTTTACGAAAAGAAACCGCCATTCGTTATCTTGTTCTCACATCAGACGACCTCCTATTCCCCAATCCTCTTCACACATCCCCTCTTTGTACCCGCGGAGGATTTCTTCTTCGACTTCCCTAGCGGATGCCCAAATCCCTCCTGCAGTGATGACTGTGAAATGATTCGCTTTCCTAGGCAGGGCGTCGAAGGGGCAGCCGTTCTCTCAATAAAGCGCGGCGGTCGGTATGGAAAGAAGATCAAAGCAAAGGAGATGTGCAATTGGATCGATTGCGACGTCTGCTTCAGCGAGGAGACTCAACAGTATGCTGAAAGTAGCGAAGGTTCCGAGGAATCTCAAAGCAGTACTGACTGTGTCGATACGCCATCCACGAATGGCCTCGTCTGTAGCAAGTGCAGGTTGGTCAAATACTGCTCTCCTGAACATCAGAAGAAGGACTGGGAGGAGCATCGCCGTGTTTGTGCGAAGCCTGCTTTATTGTGAATTGTCGGGCTCTTTCAAGGTTCACTATACCCTGATTCCACCTTGCATTTCTTGTTCATTTCTATCAGGCGCAAGTGTGTTGTAGCTATGATGTATATAACCAGCGAGATCACGTGCTCGTCTGAGTTGTGAGCCCCTGACAAGGCCAGCGCCAAACCTAATCAACCCAATACTACCATGATGACCCGTCATATCACATCAAGACTTGCACAACAGGTAAATTTCATTTGCTTTTTTTCTGCATCATGACTGATCTGACGTCTTAGATTGACGAGGAACTCATGAATTCATGGGGGGCATTCAGTCTTGACCAGGTGCGTACTACTATAGGTGTTACTATTATCCGACTCGAATATATCTTGGTTACTATGTCGTGGTTGAAGTTGATGGAACTGGCTGGGCTTGCATGTGCTCAAGCGCTTGCAAAAGTATACGACAGGGACAATTACCGAAGAGTACTTGTTTGCTGTGGACCCGGCAATCAAGGTGGCGATGGGCTAGTAGCAGCAAGACACCTCGGTTAGTCCCTGTATCTTGATTGATCGTTTATGAGACCGTTGACCGTCAATGTTTGCTCAGGCATGTTTGGCTACGAACCCACGATCTATATGCCAAAGGTATCTGGACTCTCAATGTGAGATATATATATCCTGACTCAAACATCAATGCATTACTAGCCGGGGTCGAAGGAAATTTACAAAGTCATCCTATTTTGCGTGTAATCCGTCTTTCTAATTGTTTTCTCTGCACAGCGCCTTCACAAACAATGCGATAGCATGAAGATCAGGTCTCTACCCCCCGATGCCACCGTTGATCTGTTTCGTTCGGCCCTCTCATCGTCCGACGTCATTCTGGATGCCATTTTTGGATTTTCATTCAAGGCACCCGTCCGGGCACCTTTTGACGAGGTCTTATCACTTATCTCCTCCTCTAAAAAACCTATAGTCTCAGTGGATATTCCTAGCGGGTGGGATGTAGAGAATGGCAATGAGGATGGTGTTGGTATTTATCCTGATGTGTTGATAAGCTTAACTGCGCCGAAGGAGGGGGTGCGGTCCTTCAAGGGAAGACACTTCCTTGGAGGGAGGTTTGTCCCGAAGTGAGCCTTTAATCGTTCCTTGTTACCAGCATCTCCAGGGTGTATTCTGACTCTGATCCAAGGGAAATGGAGGAAAGGTATCAGCTCAATTTACCAGAGTACCCCGGAGTCGAGCAAATCGTGGAGCTCTCCCAGGAGCAGAAATTCGAGCAGTTGTGAGATTGTATCCCCCATTCCTGCGTCATATAAAATGATCGGATTATTACTCTGCGCTGCGAATTGGGGCCTAATACATTTCGAGAGTCAAGAACTTACTCACACTCCACGGCTTGTATGCGAGTTTTCTCGAAGAGTTTGCTATATTATCAAGGATTCTGCTGGTTCCTCCGAACCCACTTGCTGAAGCCTGAGACTCCTCTGCTATCAAGGTTGGATGATACATCAATGTGGTGGTATGAGGGTGAATCTATCAGAGATCAGCTCATGAACTAGACTAAAACAGATTCATTTCGGTTTCCATAATTTGAGCAAACAGCGCAACTAACTCTTTTCCAACAATCACGCCACTAAGATACCCCGTGCACTATTTTGAGCACGCTTTGACAGCGGTGTGTCTGCCCTCCGGGCTCGTGCGTACTACAGAGAATCGCGCTGTATCTGGGAGTTATTCCGGTCTAAAAATGACCAAATGGTGGTCAACTGATCAAACCTTCGATCCGCTGGGGTTGGGAAAGCAAATGTACGACGTAGTCTTTTTCTGGATTATCGCCGATGGATTTCCGAAGCCGATAGATTAGAAAGCTAGACGTTCCCAAGATCGTGACACCCTCAAAATGTCCCCGAAAATAGTTGATAATCCAAATCGATAATACAGGGATTCGTATCCAAGGAACGTGCAATATTCTAACCGTCGGGGCTGAGCGCTGATTGATCATGGAGCATCGGTATAGTAAGCAAGGTATAAGACAAGCGGGAACAAGAATAGCGTGCGCAATTTTAGCATGAGCAGACGGTTCAGGAGTTTGCGGAGTCCCTGAGCGGTTAAGCAGGATTGCCAGCGGTTGGTTGCCAGTGACATTACACCAAAATGGCATGATCCACGGCGCAGGTCCGCTGTTGTATCGCGTGAATGCTTTCCTGTACTTCTTATATATGGTTTTGAGTGATGGACTCTCCAAAATCCGTGCTTGCTCCGAGCCAGATACAATCAATTGATCTATCGTGTGCATCTCCCTGAATTCATGTTATCTCAATGACAGCAACCGACAGATATCTAATGTTGACGTTAGCATATACCACGCCCACGGATAACTCTCATTTCCTATTTGAACTAAGCGATCGTTCACTATCG
>JBBPLX010000243.1:0-34120 GCA_038090015.1 Leccinellum albellum | reverse complement strand
TTTGATCGTAGAGTTAGACTATCGACTGGCTAACGCTGACGCATACCGTAAGAGGCGTACTAACCTCGGCTCTCTAGATTCTGCAAGTGTAAAAAAGGTTTCAAATGTATGGCATTGGAGAGCTGGTCATTTGTGCCGTAAACTTTGTTGAACTTACCAGCTGCGACCGGCGAGTCGGTTGCAGAAGAGCAACTTATTAGTCAGTAGGGAGTTTGTCGAGATCACGATCCTGCCCGCTTTCATACACGCACATAACTGTGCTTCGTAAATTTATCCTATTTGCGGTCCTGCCAGTGGATCTAGTGGCATGCATATGCCGTGGGCACAATGAAGCCGAGGGCGGATCGACCCCTTCCTAGAGATGCAGCAAATCCGCGGAGACCATATTTATCATCGAGGAAACAACGCGCTAACCATCACTATTCAGCGGAAGCAAAGGACGTCATTCCAAGCCGTGGACTTACAGACACAGATAGGCTTGGAGAGAATCGATTGGTCGTACGATGGTGCAGGTGTCTTGATTTGTCACCGTGCAAGTCGTAGCCGTATGCATCACGTACTAGTAGGTTCTAGCCGGCTCTTCTGATACTTCTTGTTGTCGGCTGCAAGTTGCATCAGGCTGCGCAAAGTCCGTGCCAGACATTACCTTTGAGCGTTCGAGCGTCTGAGCGATTGGATAGGTATTGCGAAGACATCTCACTAAGCAGATATCTCGTCGAGAGTTCTGCATGTGGTACAACCTAATAAATAGCGAGCGCTGCGTACATACGCCTGCTATCAATTCAAAGGCGCGTGGAAGTGGACACGGTGGAACTTCACTTACCTACGAATAAAGAAATTAAGGTTCAGGTCAGTATTCGGACCTCCAGCACTCACATTAGGTCCGCACTGATAAGGGCGGCGCCCGTGAGTTGCGCCGTCAACACATTGGCACACACCATCCACGAGAGATCTGTAATGGCTGGTATGACCTGCAGGGTATGCCTACGACTGCTGTGCATCGGACATTAACTCTGCAATAAAAGCAACGAAGGAGGCATTTTGTTGATAGTCACCACGTACTAATCGGCATTGAGGCGACTCTCGCTCCTGGCGTCCACAAACAGGTTGTGAAGCTCTCTTCGAAGATTAGTGCTGATCACATTCAATGCATCCACATCCACATTCCTATGTAATGTGGAAGGTTCCATCCAATGACCCCACAGTTAATTAGCAGAAATGTGACTCGAAGTTAATATCTAGGATGAACATAGCGGTAATAAAATATATCCACGTAAAAAAGCGAAGCTACCTATTGTGCCTGTAGCGTAGCGAGGGTTGCAACGAGATCAGGTGTTCAGTTAGGCCGGGGCTATGTTCCTACACATTAATTCTGGCCAGGGAGAGGGAGACTTTTTGGCAGATGGCAGACGGTACATGATGGCGTAAGGTGTGATGGGGGATTCGTGGGTTTAGGGAGAGTGCGGGGGGGAAGGCGTACACGTCCGACTGACAACTGTAACACGATTGTTATGAACAATCTGGATTATGACTAGATGTGGCTAACGCAGTCGCGTCCTGTCGCTGTGACTCCCAGAACTTCCGTAACCAGTTCTCGGGCGGCTGTCGCTGCGATAGAGGTCGTAAGAGTCGTAAGCAGCATTGAAGTTTTGGGCATTGCTCATCGAGGGTGATTGGTAGCTTGGTAGCGGTGTCAAGAGTGTGCTGTTCGCTGGTAAGCGATTCATAGTGATGTTGGATGCACTGGCGCTGTGTGCATGTGGGTGTGGATACACTACCTCACTCTGCTGTGGAGTCGAGGAGGAAAATGAATCATATCGTTGTGATCGGCGTGAGTAACCGTCTCGCGAATGGGCGAGGGAGTCATGAAGATCAGCATCAGTAGGACCGATGGGGTCAGATGATCGCTCCGGCTGGTGGGTGTAATGAAAGGAGGGTCGGACGCTGCTAGACTGATACTCCGCATCCGATATAGAATGGCGGGAGGTTGAATATTGGGAAGAACCTGGGAGTTGGTGAGATCCCTGTCGCACCTCCTCGAGTACCCTGGTCTCTGCCTCTTCCTTCTTCGCTTTACGCCACTGTTTGCGAAGCTCCTTGAATTCTAAAGGCACGTTTTTTTGTCAGTACAGGTAGATGATCAAGGGAAAGTCAGGATCCAGCTCACCATTAGGACTGCGCTTTGGACCATGCTTTTGCATCGTTATATGCGCGTTAAGGTGGTTCAGAGTGCCGTATGCTTTAGCGCAGTCTGGCCAAGAGCACTGGTACAAGCGTTCTATTTCGTCGTAACGGCGACGCGGCCGCTTTCTCACTGCATTTCCAGGTAAAGAGACAAAGGAATACTGTTTGCTATTGGAGGGAGAACTTGGACTGCCAGATGTGTGGGCTTGCTGGTGCATGTCAGAGGATGCGGATGTAGCCGTGTCTGGAGGAGAAGGGCCATAGTCTTCGTGAAGAGAGGTAAACATCACGTCCGACATACCCATGAGAGGTGGGCTCTCCCCGCCAGAAAACGTGGGGTTCAAGGGGGATAATGGTTCTGGTAGCTCGATGGAGTCGTAAGGATGTGGTGGGAACGAATGATCTGGCTTCCAGGACGATCCAGTGGGAGGGCGGGTGTCTGACGAGGGACGAAGAGGAGAGGACGAATGGGCCGCGTATGATCGCGAAGGCGCGTACGAGTAGTGGGGCTGGTGTTGATGATATCGTGCGGCCGAGAGATCGGATGTATTGGTTGAGTGGCCGCTTGTGCTACCATACGTAGGCTCGGACATGCGGCGTTGGTCTAAGACGGGAAGCTGATTATGCGAGTATTTATCGCTACCCCGTATATAGTGTTGGGCCGGGTTCGCGATTGGGTAACGGTCCATATTCGGAGAATGGGAAGTTGCCGACGAGGCAAAATGATCCAGATTATGCTGTGTACTATAAGGCGGAGAAAATAATGGAGTGAGGTGAATCTGGTGGGGAGATGGAGAAGGGGAGACGTCGATTGGGGGATCGATTTGCGAGATGGGACGTGGAGTGGAAAGGGAGGTAGAAAGAATGCGGGAATGGAGGTGGGGTTGGGAGGTTGGAAGATGGGGTGGCGGGTGAGACGGGTTCGAGACTGAAATAGAATTCTGCTTCGGTGAAGTTAAAGATGAATGATTACGGGGACCTGAACGAGAAACATGATCGTCGAGGAGAGCATGAATAGAAGAGTAACTCGGGCCCGATTGAGCCGCGGGAGAGTTCTGCTTGTCCAGGATGGAGGAGCGGGAAGGGTTGAAGGGACGAGGGAGATCGAAAGGGCTGTAATTGAGCGCGCGCGGACGAGTGAGCGCCAGGAGCGGGGGAGGCTGGAGGAGGACTTGTGTTTGCATCATGAGACTTGAAGAAGAAGAATATACGGTTTGGCGATGGATCGAGAGCCGACCTTGAAATAACGGATAACGGCTATGCTTGAACTTCAAGTTGGTCGAACGGAGGATGACGAAGCTACCACTGACGTGATTGGTTGAGGGAGGTCCGAGTCTGTCAACGTTTATTTACGGCTAAGATGGGGGAAATTGTGCGTACGTTACACTATGCGGCGAAGCACGCGCTTCACGAAATCTCGGTGCAGTCCGCGCTCCATGATGGCTCATTGACACTGCCAGTTGCAGTGGAGAATGACGCTCGTCGTCGCGTACCCCTGCCCGCTCCCTGCGCCCCTGCGCGTCGGGTTGGCATAGAATCTATGCTATCATCATAATGTGTGGCAGCGGTGGCCCAATGGGGCGCAATCACTGTCTGGATTACGGACCAACTGAAGCCCTATCCCGAAGAGATCCCAGATCCCAGGAAAAACAAACAATGAATGGGGTGTGACGCGTGACAGAATGACACCTTCTTTTCTTGGCATGTACTCTGCGCACTGGAAGAAATTTGCAGATCCGGAATAAGTTACGTATTACTCACTGCGCTTCTCATTTGAAATTAATTCCCGGCTGTTGGGCCGAGATCCCCATTTCCAGCAAACTTACTGGCTTGCGAGCTCACCCGTAGACACTGGCAAGCCACAATGTCACACAGCTTTGATCACTTTGATCAAAAAGCCTATGCAAAGTATCCCTCCGTCTCAGCGTCTAACCCAGCGCGGGCCATGTGCACGCTCTCCTCTGACCCTCAATCTCTGATTAAATATTTCCTTCATTGGACACATTCTCGCGTAGCTCCGGCCTCTTTCTCACCAGCGATCGCCTCACTTTCGCTTCCGCGCTCTGTTTTTCTTCTCAATCATTCTCCAAATGACTCCCAAAGTCAAATTGTAGACTACTGTGCTCAACCGACCGTTCCGGCATTCGTTGAACACCCGGGCCCAGACCAGATCCTTGTCCGAGTATAATAAAATCATTCCAATTACAACGTGGCGGTGATTTCCAGTGCCGTGGCGGTGCGCGCTCATGTTGGCAATCGAGGGTCCTCTGCAGCAAGGCATCCGAGTCGGTCTTGCTCGTTTGCCGAGTCGAAAATGAGTCGGACTTGTCGAGTCACCCCACTGGCAGGCGGTTTGAATGCGCCTGAGACTCGGACTGACACTGCCTTTTGTGATTTTGGTTGATAGGCTCGCTCCCTGACTTTACTTGATCGTCTCCGCCCTCTACCCCCACACTGGTGGGTCTCAGAAAGCTGGAAACACCCAAATCTCTATTTAGAGTGTGGCCACCCCATCGAGACCGAAATCACCATCACTGCTATTTGGCTGTCAGGCCCCATCGACCACGGACGGCGTTCAGCCAGATCGTCAGGGGCATGCGGCAAAATAGTACCCCCGCGTGTCATGGCCAACTCCAGGGAGCAACTGTTCTCCTGCAAGTTCAGACATCTCCCGGTACTCGCATTCCGTTGAGGATCCTTGATCTTATCGAGATATCCCCTTGTAATGGCTGATACGATAAATGGTTAGTTCAATAGTGAGCTCTATCACTAATATTTGATCGGTGACGGGCACATCCGGCATTTATAGAGCCAAAGTTGCATTGGAGTCTCTTTAGTCCACGATCAGTAGGTACTATTAGGCACCAATTGACCGCCACGAGGAATATAATACGTAACCTTCTCGAACGAGGTCGGGGGGGCCCGGAACGAAGTTGGTTATGACACAACATTCGCTTCCCATCCTCTAATTAGTCAAGAAGCTCCTAGGTGATGTAACCTGAAGGTGGTAAGTTGACAGGAAAAAGAAAGTTCGGTCGTAATTCTTATTGTTGTACACCAACTGAGCCGCAGTTTTACGAACACATGGTGCGGGAACGCTTCAGTGCTCCATATGGGTGCCATCTCTTCAAGCTTCCTGAAAAGGAAAACCCGTGTGGGGGCGAAAATAACGGACATTTCTCCGCGCGATACTTCAAGTGCGCTAAGTTGAGCATGAGCAACCCGGATCGGAGGCCATCTCGTGGATTGATTTACTTGAGTTCTTCATCTCACCTCTCAAGTCTCCCACGCTCGAGATCTAATCCGCATAGGTTATAAGCAGGCGTCGAAACAAAAAATAAACCAGAATGACCGTGATACTGGAGGCCGGGGCCATTATAATCTGAGTCTCTGCTTACCTTGCGTGCGCGTCGGAGAGTCTTGGACACATCTACGTGAGAATTTTACCCTGTTGCATTTGCCTCCGAGAATGCCTTACTGTGCCGTGACGTCGCACCAGCCTGGAAATATAGTCAAATCCCTCATAACGCGCTTCTATAACATATAACACATACCTATTGGACTGGTCCCGTCTGGTCAGATACTATAAGAATATTTCTATCCGTATAACGCATAGTACCTCCCTCAAGTGCAGCACATACCTTTACGGCTCGCATCCCGAAAGGGTGCGTTATGAGAGGTTCGAATATGATGGTCTAAGCCGCATCTAGAGCTGGCGTGATTCCCCTGGGTCACCAGTGAACGGCATTTTGTAGGGTTATGCGGCAACTTGGGAGGGATGAGAATAGTAATCTGGCAACGTAAAGCTCTGCACTTCTGATAAACAGTGATTTCGGAAAGGTCCTTTTACTCGGGTCACCTTTTCACTGCTCCCATTTTCCCACGCCAGACGACCCACAGCACCTTCCAAATCCGGCCTGATCAAGAATGGGTTGTGGCAAGGCGCGAGGCCATCACTGTTGGATTCGACCACCATGTCGAGAGTGGCGCAAGAGCCATCCCGCTTGCTCACGAGGAGCATGACGTCCAACGCTGTGCGTCGGTCTGCTCGCCTAAGAAACGACCCGGAAAAGCAGCGGTCATCGTTACAGTCGCCATGTCAGTGAGCCCGTACTGCTCGTGCTGCATCCTGAACCCTATCAAATGATAGCACTGCTTCCTGGCCCGACAGAAGCGAACGTGCGAAACGGGTCCAGGAAACGCAAGCGGCCAACAACGCAGGTCCAGGGGGACCCCCAGAACTCCAAGCCGCGCAGGATGTGTGGGCAGATTGAGGTTCAGCTGGAACGACGGCCGCACCATGTACGATTGCGTGAGAGCACGGTATCTGCGGGATCATCCGCTCAGACCTCAAAGACCGCCGCATATAACCGGGAATCCTCGAGGGTGAGAGAGCTCGAAGAACAGTTGGATATGGCTCTACATGCCAAGCGAGAACTGGCTGATGAGGTCGAGGAGCACAAGGTTAACGCTTCCAAAACGACGTTGAAATGTCTAGAAGAATATTTTACTTGTCCATTGTGAGTTCCAACCCTTCAAAATCACGGCTGTCGTAACTGATTATCTCTGTGTGTGGGCACACTGGCAGGTGCTTTGAAATCATGTACGTTTGCACCTTTTTCGGCTGCTCTCACGGTATTTGAGCTCTGGTGCATCGATCAGGGCCTGCCCATATGCGTTGACTCCACCTGACTGTGGCCACACGTTTTGTGCCACCTGTATTTTAAAGTGGTTTTTCTCCCGTCTGCACAAAGGGTGCGGCGGTTGGCACGAAGCCGTCGACTGTCCCTTGTGTAGAAGTGCTCTGCCGCATACACCAGACCGGACACCGCGATCTCATTCCTGTTTTCCGTTCACACCGAATCGAACCGCGGACACCGCCATTCGGGGCTTGATCCACACTATCTCTCACGAGATGGCTCACGCGGAAATTTTGGCTTCTAATTCACTGTCCGACTGGGGAGAAGATGGCTATACTAAACAAGAATGGTCTAGGAGGGAGAGGTATGTCATACACTCGTATTCAGAAGCTCCGTTTTTTACGAAGCTGATCCGGACATTATTTTTTGTTTTATTATCTTTCCTCGTGCCTGCAGGGCGGGGAGAATTGAAATGACATCGATCGCCGCCCAATGGAACACACTGAAGCCTACAGATTTCGTTAATATCAAGAATCGTCTGGAGGTCTGACTATTCGGCTCCGAAGTTTAGTACCAAAGTATAAACTATGCTATATATGTTGCGGACCGAGTACACGTTTCATTATCAGCCAACGCCCGATATGTACTACTCTTGTCTGTCATTGTGATATACTAAATACGTAGTATCAACTACTAGTGGTAGGTTCCTACTACTAGAGGTAGAAGCAACGCTCTTTTAGTCCCCTCATTCCCAATATGTCCTGTGTCATGGACTCTCAGGTCTAGGGTGAACACAGTCAGAGAATGAGACATACCCAATCAGCCTGAGTAAGCCATAGATCGCCAACGGAATCCATTTTGCCTAGGACAGCAGCACCTTTCCATGCAAGCACCTTAGGATCCACGTCTTTAGGTGGGGGTATAATCTGTACTTTAGCCATGTTGGGAACTAACGGAGTGGCTATAGCTTGTAGCCTTTACCACGACCATAATGATCAGACCACATTCCCTCATTCCATAGCGGAGAAAAAATACCTGCTCTCGAGAGCATGCGCCATGCCAGGGGTGTGTGCTCCTCCACCAATGACTAGGACGGCCTGAAGATATTTGCGTATTTTCTCGTCGCCACCACATGCCCGCGCACTGTTGAAAATAGCTACATCCAAGGGAAGCTTGCTCGCCTCCGAACAAATATCAATGGGTAGACCACCAAGAAAGTTGCTCGTTGAGGGACCAGGCTGAGGGATTGCTTGGGGTGTAGGTTGCGCCTGAGGGTTGGCTTGAGGTGTTTTATCTTCTCGCTCTACCTCTACGATCATCGCCGTATCACCGTCGGCTGGCTCTGCCGCCGTTGGCGGGGGCGTTGGATCCGCGGTAGAAGGCAATGAATCTTCTTGCTGTTCAACTTTCGTGCCATTCTCGACGGGGTTGGCAGGACTCCCTATATGCCCCTGGTCAACAATCTGAAATTTGCGAGAAGACCATCGAATCACGGACCTCCCTGCGAGGGAACAGCAGACAAGTTCTTTGCCCCAGGCCCATCTGCAGAGGAAGGGGAGGGGAGTAAATGTTGGGTAGAGATGATCATTGCCTGGGTCTGATTTACAGTGAAGGATATCATAGACTCGCGTGACACGACTTACAACATGATCGGCCTGGTTCTCGACAATCTCTTCCGTGACGTCGGTACTCAATATTGGTCGGAGACCGACGCGCTTTCGGTCAAACTCGATTACACGGGGCTCAAATATACACTAAGGTTGAGGAGTTAGCACGTAACAGGGCATGATCGCGCATACAGACCATAGGAGCGAGGATGATCTCATCATAGGCCCGAAGACCATAGTTCTCTGTCGGATGACCGTACCTTCGCACCACAAAGTCGTATAAATTCAAGGCCACGTCGCTCTGCCGTAAGGCATTTATCAAACGTTCGACAAGATCAATTAATGAACATACCTCCGCTAACGTGCATAAACGGGACTTGAGATCCTCCATTACTGACCAATCATGCCAGCGGGCCAGGTTGATTTCTCGGTAGGGGAAATTTATTCTCTCGAGCAAAACATATAAGAACTCTGTGACGTCGTTTCCGGCGATGTTTAATGACATCCTTGAGTATAGTGAGAAGTAACCACTGGGGATACAAATACACAATACCTGGAGTCAGGGATGACCAGGCCTTCATCAACACATGCCACACTGGTTTTGACAGCTCCAATATCAACAACACATGCATTGCTTATCCCAGCTCCATACGTTGCTGCGAGCGATTCCTTGAGTGAACCCAAGTTAACTCTAGGAAACAAGCAGATGGAAACAGTAATAGGAAATGTCGACTGACCTGTTGTACACAAATTTGCTTGAACCCTAACAACACCAAGAGGACATTGACAAGTTCTCGGACGTAAACCCGGTCGTAGAAATCCGGAATGATCAACATGACGGAGTAATTCTGCAGGTATTAGAGAACATTAAGTAACATCGAGGTTCCAACGGCCACCCTCCACCGACCTTGATATCGCGGCGCTTGATGTCTAGTTTCTCCTCGAGGACATTGCTGATTATGGTCTCAATATCATCCAGTATCATCTGAACAGAAGGATAATCCCTGTTGTTGAAGTTCTGACCATGAATTGGCCACCGAACGATGTAATTCAATGCGTGAGGGTCCGATATCCGCAAGGCCTAAATCGAGAGAAAGGTTACTGCGAGCGTGGTGGTGGCAATCAAAAAAGGTACCTTGTCCCCAACCAAATAATCATCAGACGAAGGGCCAAGAATCCAGTCAACCCGTGAGAAATCATTATACTCAGGAATGATTTCTGGTTTGAATTGTTCATTAAAAGTAGAGGCAATGCTCGTTGCCTTCGGCGTAACACGAAGCTTGTAGAACCGCATCCTTTCTCGAAGCGAAATCGTGATTGAAGCTAGTTTAACTTCGAACTGGGGGAGTTGAACGCGTTTGGAACGATATAGGATACTTATTACTTACAGGATCATCAGACGGTGATGCAACTGCGTACTCGTCTGCGTCGGATGCCGCAGATGGTATGCTGCGTCCTTTACGCGGACGCGTGATATTCTCTATGTACTCGGGCTCTGGAATGGATCCCTCGTACTTTCTCGCAATGACGTTCGGGACGGCGATAGGTGTGACATCGGAAGCCTTGCCGATTCGGAGGTACCTCGAGCCCGGATGGATGACTACGACTTGTGAACCGCGTCTGTGCTAGTTGCTCAGAGTTTATTACGGAATACTAGTAAGGTGGAATTAATGCTTACCTTTGGTCAGTGGGCGTGGGCGTATCATCTTCCGCCGCCATTTTCTGTTTTCGAGCAGCATTTCTAGCCCAGATAGTTTGTGATTCTGACTTGAGATACGTTGTACCCATGTGCTTGGGATTGGGCCTGAACGTATCGTCAGTTCCGTCTTGCAAAGAACATACCCGACGTACGCTAGAGGTACATGCATCGAGGTATAGCGCATGCCAAAGTCATCTTTCTTCGGGTTTGGAATCCCTCGCGGCATGATAATCTGGTATGGCGGTAGTTGTGGCAGGTAAGTATGAAACGAGCTAGAGCAGTGATAATGGACTTTGGCCGCGGCTGACTCCGACGCGAACGACGAACGTGAACGTTACAGTGCACATCCAGCTCAATGTATCGTATGTTGCCAGCCTCCACTCTCGTGGGCTCCCCATCTCAACTTCAATACTAACCATTGCTCGTATGTCCCTTGTCTGCCATCGTCCATGTTGAGGCCCGTTTTGACCTTGACTAGCGTCTTCGTATCGACTAGTTCGACCAGTTCCGCCAGTTTCGACTCGTCGCTTGCTGCGCGCCGCCATCATTGCAGTACAACACTTGGATTCGACTCAGCCGTGGAGTCTCCTCGAGAACGTCTGACAATCATGGCGACAGGAAACGGTCCTCTAGTATGTCGCTCCAGTCATAATCAGACAGGGTCTATCTCCTTCCACCTCCGAGTACGAGCACTCAATGATCGACAATAATCCTCCTCTCCTCAAGCAGGAGCACGAAACAATGCAGGAAAAGTGGGGCCGTTCGTCGAGAGGTCGCATACTCAAGAAAAATAACTACAAGGAACCTGGTAGCGAAGATGGTATGCTGGGCCTTGTCCTTCCAAGGAATCATCCTGTGAAGCCTGTGAACGGAGAGCTGGGGCCGGATATGAACGAAGACGATGAGCAACTGAGGTGGTCTCTCCGCTCTTGCAGGTCCTGCATTACTCCTTAATCAACTTCCACCACAAACGCGGCGCGGCGCATGACTAGAACCAGAAGTTGCGCTATGGAACGGAGTGACGAAGGTTATGTACCCTTTGGAGAGGAACTAGATGATGCCGAAGGATCCTTGGAAGATATCCCTCAGACATCTCGGTCGGAGTCCGACCTTGAAGCAGACGCCAACGCTGAAGGAGGACCAGACTTTGGTGCTGAGAGCGAGCCTAACATCGAAGTTCAAGATGAGGGCAGACTGTATTTACTCAGATGGAGGGCAAAAGTCAACTATGCTAAATATCTCTCCACCCATAGAAGAGACGAAATCCACGCTGCTGAAAAGTAGATCTACTGTCTGATGCTGCACGTTCCAGATATGGACCACGTTGGAGTGCCACTGGGCGGGCATCCCAGCCGACGATCCCGCGTGCAATCATACGTCATCGCGCTTCGGAAAAGACCTAGGGTTTAACCGCGAGTCTGACTTTCCCTTACTCCCCTTTGAGGCAAGGCATAAGTTCTTGGGATCATGACTGGGAATCAGACCAAAGAATATGCAGACGATGATTTGAGGTGCCAGTGGGTGTCCGCGCGATGCGAAACTCCCGCCACTGATGTTTTTACTGGCCCATTAGGCATTGTGCACGGAAGCTGCCCTTGACTATTCAGAGGCTGTATCCGCAGATTTTCCAATCTAATAATTGACTATCTCTCAGGCCTGAGAGGAGTGTCATCTTTCGCGATTTCATGATCTCTGTGAAAAGTATGTATTCCTTGCACACACGTTGCCCCTGATCTGACAGATAACACCCTGAAGAAGGTTAGGGACCGTATGAACAAGATGATGCGGGCGAATCAAAGGACTGAACTGGAGGAAGCTCAATGGACGAGGAAAGCAGGCTTGAAAGAGAGCTGACGATACAATGTTTCGACCGAGTATATCTTGATTGGACAGATAGGGACCCTTCGAGTATACCATCCGCGACTTGTAATGTATGGGTTAGCAGAGAGTGGGATATATTGGTGCAGCAGAAGGCTATACTCAAAATCTGGACCTCGGAACACTCGTGAGTCGTGGGTGACTCTGCAATAATAAGTTTCTTAATTCTACCCTCATTACTATCATCTTATAGTCAAATCCGAGTCCAAGTCGGTGCAGTCTCACAGGACAATGACTAAGTTTTAGCGGTAGTTGTGGTATTCATGGATATCTTATCATAGACACAGATATGTATGTTACAGGGCTGCAATGTAACGGGTAGGGTAATCAAAAGGGAGGCGTGTTTACCAAAACGCACACCTAGGACAAAAGAAGTTAACTGGACATCGACAGGCCAGCGGAAACGAAAAGCTCACCATCCGGAGAAACACTGACAAAGATTCTCCAATGACGTGGCCTGGAGGATGAGTTTATCCACTTGGGCCGGGACGGTGAGTACAACATCGTGGTTGAAGTCTCTTCCTGCAAATCCACATCGGTTCAGCTTCGGATATTTGGATTTGTCACCAACACACACCTGTAAGCTTGTGTTGCACGCGGTTATACACAAGTAAGGCTCGCTCGTTCCTGACTTCTTGTCTTGCACCTGGTTCTCCGATTGCATCTAGTACTCATCAATAAAGATTAAGGAAAAAAGTCTAGCCGGACTAAGTACCATTGAAAATGTCATTTTCATCGGCACGGAGTTTTCGGGTTGGAGCTTGGGGATATGCTGCGACCTTTGCAAGTTCAGCAGCCCTTCCTGGATCGGTGTCGACATCTGGAGGGAAACACTTTAAGATTCTGCAGAGTCGTAACAGTCCAGTTCATATTACCTTCCTGCCTCCTGGAGTCAACATCAGCCTGCATGAGTCGCCAATTGATGAGCGGGTCGTAGACAAAGGCCTCCAGTACTGCCATTAGCGACTCCTTATTTGCACGAAGCACAGACATGGTGATCTCGCAGGTATGTCGGAAGCTACCCTCGATCCCACTGATCTAAAGACCAGTTTCAGATCATTCAAACAAAAAAGTACGAGGCCTACCTCCATGGCGTGTGTGAGCATCCTTGTGAGACGGAAGGGAATCTTTTCAGGGAATTTTTCTCGGTGCATGGCAACCTCGAAACAGTCGCCGAAATCAATGTGAACGACCTTTCCTGTGCTCCTCTCCAGAAGGAGATTGGAAGGATGACGGTCTCCTAACCCTAGAATGTGGCCGACCATACTGTTGACAGCAAGAGATCGCGTGTATGTCGCACGGCGTTCTAGCCAATGCTCGGAATTGAGGCTTTTCAACCATAACACTCGGTATAGATCTTGTCCTGTCGTATTTTCGAGAGCGTATTCGAACACCTCGACTTTTTGAAGGAGCGTCAGATTTTCGTAATCGGGTGCCATCTGAAGGCGCCATGGTCAACTGGCCAAGTCTTATTACATGAAATCTCATACCTGGAGCATAAGTCGGTACTCAATATTGAGCAGGACCTTCCGAGAATCACGGTAGTCGCGAACTAGCACATGAAGCGTATCGCTGTCTTTGACCCATCCCATCAGACCCGCGTTGGGCGCCAATGGTATTACAGCGTATCGTTGGATGTGCAAGCGTCTTTTGAAGCTGTTGGTGTCCACCGAAAGCAAGGTGTTAACAAGGCTGAAGAGTTGCATGACACGCTCGTCTTGGCGCAAATCCTCGTGACCTGGATTTGCTTGGTGAGCATGCGACGGCCAGTAGCTGACAGACGCCTCACCTTTCAGACCATAGAGGTAATCCTTGCCATCGTCACCCTTGAATGATAAACGTCTTGGTCGTTGCTTCGAGGCAATGACTGTCAGCTTGGTTGCAAAGCTTGCAATCTTGATCACGCGCTTGCCACTCTGATAGGTACCTGTCGAAGAACGGCTCGTGAAATACATCATGCATGGATATTGACGGCAGCATACCAGGCATAGCAAGCTCTAGGTCTCGTGCCTTCAGTAACTGAGGAGACACGTATTGCAGGTCCAATGTGGTGAGTTGGGGCAGTTGTTTCTCTACTTTCCTGAACACCTAATTTTCAGACAATGTCAGCGTCATTGCGGAGTCGTATTCGACTGTCATACTCCGTAATAGATGTCCCAAGCCTTATTCAGCTCTGACATTTCTCCGTATGCACGATAACGACGGCAGGCTTCGCGAGCTTCATGCAAATCTCTGCCAAATGCTTGAGCGAATGAAGTTTCGCGGGCAGTAGTCGGGCCCTGCGAGAAAATCAATGATCTCTTTAGAGGATAGTCCAGGCCACACTCACTGCTTCCAATAACTCATGTAGAGGCTCTAGTGTAGCAATCATACCCTCCGGATTCTTGTCATTGAAGAATAGTCTCGATGCTTCTTCAAGACCTTCGTGCCACATCTCATGCCACAATATGGCCACACGAATGAGCTCATGGCTGACTACAAGAGCCTATCATTTACGATGAAGAACTGATCACTCCTGAGAAAGGAAAATACATACCTGTTCAACAATGACGGGTGAATGCTCCCTCATCCTATCCATGATATTGAGGGCGGCATTCTTTCGGGAAGCGCTAGACGATTTTGAGGCCACAGTGAGCGGGTATATGAGCGCTTGAGGGTGATGTTTGCCAACTTCGGTCAATAGGTTATTGATATTGCGTCTGACGTTGCCGCTCGGTGTTTGGATGCGTGCAATAATCTAGACATGTGCAAATTAACGGGGCACTCCAAATAGACTATGCCACACTAACTTGTGGTATGACCTCCAACCATGTGTCGACTTCGACGACAGAAAATCCACTTGCCATTGCCTGGCTAACGTCGTCGTGAGCACCGAACTTGAACCACAGTGTCAAGAGCCGTAGCGTGTCCTGTAGAGCATTCTCGTTGCGCAACGCTATTGAGCGGAAGAATCCTGTGGAACGATAGATGAATGGCGTGTTCTCCTTAATGCTAATACCACAGACCTTGAACCGCCTGTACAATGTGAGCAGCCAGACCGCTACCTGGCACATCAGTAGCCGTGCTTTCCTTCTGACTCTCTAGGTGTCCAATGACCTCGAAGTTCGCGAGAGCCCATGTGTGCCACGCTTTGTACCAGTTAGGATCATAATGTGTTGCGAGGAGATATGAATGGAGAATATCTTTGACATTTCGCTTTACAGGGAGTTAGTGATTGATACCAATCGTACATAAGGCACTCACTGCGTCCCAATCCTCTTTTAGTTCGACTTGCCATTGTCCCTGTTTGAAGTAGCATCGTGCGAGCAGGCGCGACAGTTCATCAAGCTTGTGTTTGCTGACGCCCGGTCGCTGGGAGAGCTCCTTGGTCTCTACCTGCAGGTCTCTCGCCAAACTTGCAGAAAACTGGCGAAGGAAACTCAGACTTTCTTCACGGGAGCCATTTGCCCACATGTACTTCAGTTGAGCGTAGACAACATTTGGCGGTGCCTTCAGATGCTGTTGGTCATCCCGCAGATGCTGTAACTGATATTTCCAATCGTCATACTGCGTACATTATGATCGAAACTGCAACTCACCCTCTCTGGTGACAGTAACGAGTTGATCGTCTTCTCTGCCAAGGCCATGCGATCCGATTTTCGGCACAAGTTGGCAAATTTGATCCACATAACAGGATCATCCTCGGGATTTAAAACAAGCGCCCTGACCTGCAAGATACGTTGCCAGGTCTCGACGTCAGGCTGGCACCCTTGTAGTCTAATAGCATGTGAGTCATAGTTTTGAGGAAGAAGTACAAAGGTCCGCACCGCTTCATCCATGTCTTCCGCATTGCTTGTTGCCGCTCCGGTTGGTCAGCGTATTGCTTATACATTATTATTTCTTCGAGTTCAGACAGCATCTGCGCGCGAACCAGAGTGCTGGGTAATGTCAGGTCAAATACTGAAGCGGAAGGAAAATGCCTCACTTGTATGAACGGCCATAACCTTCGCCGACGAAAGACGTCAGTTCCGGCTCCAGTAGGTCTCGAGCTTTTCCTATCTCCCTGAGCGCCTTGGAGAATTGGTTCTGGTGGACGGACAAAATAGCTTTGTAGAAAGCTCGATCTGGCGAGTCACCCCTCATCGTCGTAATATAGTCATCCATAGAATCCCACTCGTGTAATGACCAGGCGGCGGCAGCAGCCATGGGGGCAATTTCCCTACGGTCTTCGTGATTGGCATTTGACCAATTTTCTTCCACTTGTGCCGCGAGTTGATCCCACTCGCCAAGCGCATGCAGGCACTTCATGCGTCCAATTTGAATGTCGGGTGCGTCAGGATCCTCCTCCGCCTTCTTTTCGTACGCAGCCAATGCTTCTTGCCATCTGCCGAGCCTTTCGTACCATTCCTCGTGTTTACTAACGTCGTATTGTTCTCGTGCTATGACAAGCGTGCCCCAGGCTGCGTCGTGTTGCTGGAGCTTAGTATTAATACCAATCAGAGCCTCGATGATATTCGGCGACGTTTCGGTGAAAAATTCCAGTTCCTTGTAGTGCAGAGCTTTTGCGTACGCATGGAACCTCATCGCATACTCGCCGAGGGTACGATGTTCTATAGGGAGTGGCTTCTCCTCATGTTCCATGAATTCTGCCAGACTGAGTAATCGGTGAATCAGCTCGGATGGTGCGGTGGGAGAAGTGATTGCAGCTTCGATGGAGCGAACAAGTCCTTCCTAAAGAAATTCTGAGAATCTAGGACCAAATCGCATCCCAAGGGTACATACCTGATACTGATCGTATAACTCAGTCCAGCAAGAAATAAACGCGGCATTGAAAAGCTCCTTCGCAAGTGGTGGATGGAATTCGACCAAACTCATGCAAGCTCTGAGAGCATGGGAAGGCGACTCTTTCATGAACTCCACAGAGAGGCGATGCATCCATTCCGTCCAATCGTCTCGCGTAGAAACAGAAGACACGTCCCAAGCTTGTTTTAGGTGCTGTTGATTGACAGTCAACTTGGCTGGTTCAGCAGGGGCCGAGATTTCGGCGACTCGAGAGTTCTCCAATAGATCATGGATACCAGACTCTTGGGGCAAACGTTCACCATTCAAGAGTTTGTTGATGAGATTTTCATACCGCGGATGGTGTATGCGGTTGCGGAACAAACACTAACAGTATTTCAGAATTCACTAGCATTGGAATAGCCGAAGAAACATACCTTGTTAATCATGGGGACAAAGATGGCAAAATCCGAACCAAGCTGAACGACGATTGCACACAATGTATCCATTACGGCCATCCGAAGCTCATTGTTCTGACCGTCAAGAACTCGAACAAGTGGATGTACAATTCGAGAAGCGTGGTCCGAGAAGTTGACGCGTTGAGATAGATGAGCCACCGTCTGAATAGCACGTTTACGAAGAATGGTCGTTGCATCTAGCCTCTCCGCCGCTTTGACGATGATCGGGATGATAAGATGCAAGTACTCCTCGATGTTTGTACCGAAAGTGAGGAAGGAATCAAATATCTTGATTTGCGTGGACATTCTCTTCTCAGTGAGCTCCCCTTCGAAGACTTTGAGAAGAAGAGGTAAGATGGTAGGTAGAAACGGCCTAAACTCAGCATCTAGTGCTTTCCCCAGTGCTTCGACGAGCGAAACTATGGGAAGTTGGAGGGATGTGTTCTCCCAGAGGTCGGTCACGAGCCTGAACACCTCAGGTGTATAGTTTCGCACGTGCTGTTTGATGATTCCAACCAGGATCGCGAGTTGCTGCAAATGAAACTCCTGCAGCCGGGCGGTGGAAGTACGTGCAACAGCAGCAAATGCTGGGATGATCTGAGATAAATGTCAATCGGACACACTATAGCTTGTCCAGAAGTGAATACCTGTGGTAAGAAAGTGACACATTTCAAGCCTTGGGTCTTGAAGATATTCATGATAGCTTCAATAACGGTATGATGATGATTACTCATAGACTGATCCCTCAGGACCGTTAATAGTGCCGTGATGACCACAGTCTGATAATAGTCATCGGAACCTGTCAAGGAGCCCGTGCTGGTGATAGCAGCTGCATTAACAGCTGGGAGGGTCCCCTCAGCGGCGCCATCCTCGTCCGGCTTTGTCTAACACCAGACTTCTAAGCGAGGTGTCGATGCAGAGCGATGCAACTCACCTTGCGTCTGTATGGGTCCAGTGCACCAAGAATGCCCAAGACCTTGACGACCTCCCGAACGACCTCGCGGCGAGATGATCCAGACTCTGTTCTCAGAATCCTTCCTAGGATGGGAAGAAGCTGAGGGTAGTCAACCAAGGGAGATATGACGTAACCCGTGCTTGAGCAGAGCTGTCCCAAGGTACGCAGGGCTGCGTCCCTTTTAACATGGGCTGGATCTTGTAGTCGGGAGATGATGACCTGCATCAACTCGGGGATGTGAGGGGCGACGTCTTCACCTCCAACAGCTGCAAGCTCCCCAAGGCACATCAAGACATTGGCGGCGACTGCTGGATTGCTGTCGTTGGCCTTGGGGATAAGTACGCGGAGGATGGGTAGGGCATATGGCTTGATGAGCCTCTGGGTAGCGCTGACAAGCAAAGTGAGGAGACGAGTGCAGTCCTCACGGTTGCGGCTAGAAAAGTGTAAGCTGGAGATGCTGAAACAGGATGGATACACACGTGACAGTAGAATACTCCAGTTCGGTAAGGAGTTGTATGAGAGACTTGCGCAGGGACGGCATGACATATGCCGGATTGTGTTTGGCGAGACGCCCGATCAAGCTGACGGCGGTGACACGATTCTCGAAGACCTCGTCATTGAGGGAGATGAAGATAGAACGAACGTTCTCGGCCTGTGCGAGATGTTTGTCGAAGCGTTCATGTAGTGACGAGAGAACGGTCTGCCGGATGGTTGGATCTGTGAACGACGTCAAGAACGATGCAGCATATTTCAATGGAACTGTCGGCTCACCTGGATCCGCGATCCCAACTGTAAGTAACTTGTCCAGCACGTCGCTAATAATTTCGATGGCATGACTGCTGGCCTGATAGCAGATAGGATCTCGCACAAACAACCTACAGCAGGTCAATGCACCTGCCCGTCGTACGTCTGCATGATCGTCCTCGAGGTATGGCAGTGCTGCGCTTCGAACAAATTCGTTCAATACATGTCCTATGTTGCTCTCAGATTATTTCTATGGCAATGTCCGCTTGTCTTACCACTAAAGTCAAACGAACCCAGCGTAGAGAGCGCAAGCGTAATCAGCTCAGGACTCTTTCCTGTTTTTGTGCCAGATAGGTCACGCGGATGGGCATCGCCCCGCACCAGCGATGAGGGCGCACCAATGACCTTGTAGGGTTGTCCGATGAGTATAGTCGAGAGCAAATCCAGCAGTCGGTCCTGAATGGTCTTCAGTAACGGCGGGATGTTCCTAGCGATCGCTACTAGCGCCTGCCGCAATGGCTCACTCAGTCCACATGCAAAGAAGAGGTCCAGCTGATCATGCAGTAGCTTCGTCAGATTAGGCCCAACAGCCGATGCCAGCATCCCAACACATTGAAAAATGGGTTCTTCTGAGGGTGCGTTCTTTTTCCTACCCTTGACGTGAGAACTCACAATGAAATCAGCGGCGTGTACGCACCCTCTTTGTTGCAGTCCGAGTTTGATCTGAGCCATGATGGGGTCTAAAAATGGCTTCATATCACTTCCAACCGCGGTTGCAGTGTGCCCGATAGCAATAAACGCTGTCATCTAGTAAGCAAACCTGACGTGCTATCGTGCAAGTAAGGCACACCAAAAGAACGCTCGTTTGGTTTCTCTAGCTGTGTGAGAAGATGTCCCATCGACTTGTGCAGGTAATGTTCAGAGAATGTCTGGGTCTCGTACGCTGCCAGAGTTGGGATTAGTGTGATCACCATTTTTCGCACAAGACTGTCCCTATGCGACTTGAAACGGAGAATCTGCTCTGCCGTGTCAAGGAACGACTCCCGCATGAACTATGAGCCAATAATCACACATGTTCTCCATCAAGAATGATGGTGCAACTCACTGTGTCCCCATGAAGCAGCAACTCACGATACATGAGCAATGATCCGTGAATCACTTCAGGTTGCGCCATCTTCAGTCCGAGCTGAGCATCCTGAAGAATCTTTATGAGGTACGCCGTCCGCGTCTGTCGCTCTCTATTTGCCACAATTTCTAGACACGCCGCCAAGAGCTCCGCAGCGCCTTCCCGGACCATGACACGGGAATCACGCAGGGGGATAAGAATCTTGTCGAAAACAAGGCTGATGTGGGAATGAAAGTAGTTCGCGCTGTTGCGCGCCAATTCCTTCAGGATAAGCACACCGGCGTAGCGTGGTGGTTCTGGACCTTGCAGGAGTTCCACAGCAGCTGGTAGTTCAAGATCCATGAATCCTTCCCCAAAGTCGGCACCGCCAATGGCAGCTATCTGCCCTAGAGTCTTTGAGGCTGCCAACATGATATTGACGTCGTGATTTGGAAGGAGCTGTTTCACATAATTGTAGAACCTGTAGAGGTATCGCTTTGATCCAACAATGTCTTCCCCGTCGTTCTCCAAAAGATGGTCTATGTTCCAGCTTAAGCGAGACTACGGTGAAGGGAGAAAGCACACAAGCGCACCAATTGCTAACAATCCCCCCAGTCTCTCGACGTTATTCTGGCTGTGCATCAAGTCGAAGATGCGTTTGTTGATGTCGTCGTCCCATAGCTTCACCGCAGCATCGTTTGGCATTTCTACTACTGTCGTGGCGACCTACAGGGAATTGAGCGCGGCAGGTAGATCGCACAACAGTGGACACTCACGTAGCGACGTAAATCAACTGCAGCTTGGAGCCGAGAGTCATGACTAGGATTCCGAAGTCTTTGAAAGATCTGGCCAAGATTGTCTGTATGAATAGAAGTAACGGTCGACGCCATACTGGTCGGCAACACACTACCCGGGCTACCGCCTTGAAGCTTACGATGGCCGTCACAACGTTACCGCACACAGAACCTGATTTGGTTGTTTGTACAAGTTGAATTCAGAGGGACCCAAGAATCCATCTTTGGTAACACGACATTCTGTGCTCGATTACGCGATCCTCCATATTCCTTTGTCTGCGGAAAGAAACGTACCAGACCATCAATTTATAGGTCGGCGTGTCCAGAGCGCCCAGAGCCTCGCCTGGACACGGTCCGGCCCGCTCCTTCCTTGGTGCCGGAAATGCACTCTGAAGAATGACGTTTGTCACGACGAGCACGGAGAAATTCGCGAACATCGGCCTGGTGGTCTAGTAGTATGATTCCTTGTTAGGGTCGCTGTTAAACTAGCACCGAATTCGAGGAGGTCCCGGGTTCAATTCCCGGCCAGGCCCCATGATGGATGGCATATGATGTGGCATTCGTTTTATCAGTCTTTTTCACATGTTGGTGTTTCCGGAATCTTTTACAACAAAAATACCACCGAGATGAAGTAGCAGCGCCGTGGCGGAACGCATCGATTTGAAGGACGTCGATTGATTGATTTGCCTATTCGCTGCTAGGAGCACGCACGTACCATATCTCTTTTCACGTCACGGCGACTGATCAAAGAGCCGCATCAACTCCACAGGATACCAAACGTGTCCAGGACAATCCAAGCCATCAAGGGCACATCATGCTGACCAGAGGTTCTATCCAAGTGCGCGTCCCTTAATCAAGTACGATCCGCTGCTTTTCAAGTCGGAGCGCTTAGACTCGCGTCGCGCGAGGCTCCGCGCCATTTCTTCGGTGAAACGCGAATTACTCCGAACCAGGTGTAGAGTACTTATCTTTTCACATGACAAAAGGGGCACGAGGCCGGCCAGACGCCTCGAAGGTCGGGAAAGACTCTCCCGATGAAAGATACCAATCATGACAGCCATGACAGTGAGGGTTTGAGGTAGATTAAAATTGCCAGCCCCGCGGGTACGCTTACATAAGTCCGTTTTTTGCGGGGCTCGGATGATCCGAGATGCGATGGGTGCTCAGCCAGCGCAGAGCTTATGATTGGCGCAACTGGCGCCCGCTTGAATGCCATTGATAAACGCCATTTTTTCCATGCAAAGGTCCCTGTCATCACTTTTCCCCTTCACACCACCATCGCCCAAATGCATGTTCCACCGTTGGATGACCACGGACACAACTGTTGTTTTTCTTTGAGGCGCTTCCTTACACCGAACACTCCTCTCCTTCCTTCGGGTCCAGCGAATCAACCGTGTACAACCAATAACACACCGGATCAGTCGGCCAAGCAACCGGACTCTACCCTCGACAGCTCCCTTGTTCGTTTACTCAGTTTCGGATCATCGCTCGCGTTTGCTGACAATCCCGCTCTAGGCAACCTATGATGGCATTCCCATATCCTTTGAATCTTGCTGCGACTTCTGCTCCAGTCCAGCCATCCAATCCCTCGGCCCCCCTCCCACTTACTCCGGGACCATGTCCCACTTCGACGCACCGTACGATTTCGTGACGACCATTGTCTCCACAATAGATACCATTGATCCCGCCTTGAGATCCCTGAGTCTTGGAATCCATGGTAGGTAGACGTTGACATGAGAATTGTACACTTTGCAGACATCTTGTCGCAGACCACCCCGAGCTCATGTTCGAAGAATAGTACGTTTCTATTACAATATTGTCCCGCTCCACGTGACCTCCTGCTCAGTTATGCGCATGATGCGCTGACGGCCTTTATGGAAAGTCACGGTTTTATCGTGACTCGCCACTATCTCGGCCTCCAGACTGCATGGAGAGCCGAGTTCACCCACGGTAAGGGAGGAAGAATCATTGGCGCAAACGCCGAGATGGACGCATTGCCCTTGATTGGGCATGCATGTGGTCATAATCTGATCGCTGTGAGCGGCGTCGGGGTAGCCATCGCAATAAAATCCGCATTGTTGGCCCACAACGTCAATGGCAAGGTTGTTCTGCTCGGAACACCCGGTAAGTTAGGACTGATGCAGTGGCACAGAGCAGAATTTAAAATACAATCCAATTAGGCGAGGAAACTGGTGGTGGAAAAATCATACTGCTTGAACGTGGCGGCTATGCCGGGATGGACGCATGCATAATGTCTGTGGCAGCTCGCTCAATGTGAAATTCACTGATAGTGCTGCGCAGGTGTCATCCTTCGATAGGACCCCCCAATTCCGTTTCCACAGGATCATGCTTAGCCATGCAACCGGTCGACGTTGAGTTTTTTGGTCATTCGTAAGTCAGTCACGTAAGATTTTGTTCAGATTCACGGAGAAATTAGAGCTCATGCCGGCAACGCCCCATGGGATGGCTCAAATGCCCTTGATGCCGCATTCCTTGCATACTCGAATGTCTCAGTGCTCCGTCAGCAGATGAAACCAGACCACAGGATCACCGGTATCATACAGGGCTGCAAGGGTGGAACAAATGGTAAGGTCTCACAGACTGGGCTGACAGACCTGATAAATGTACTTTATTTTATTAGTGATACCCGACTACACTCAGATGCATTGGCTTCTCCGTGCTCCTGACCGCGTTCAGTTGAAATGTCTGAGGGAAAGGGTCGAAGCGTGCTTCAGGTGAGGCTTGTCACTCATCCCGTGAGTCATGTTTTTAACCAAATCAAGTGGGGCATCTATCGCAACCGGATGCCGTCTCAAGATCACTGAAAGCAAACCCTACTACGAATTGCGGCAGAACGCTGTCCTGGGTATGTTGGATCAAATCCGCCAATCCGATGCTGCCTCAACATTCTTCCTAGGGAGATATTTCTCGCAGACGGTGACCAGTTGTTATGGAATGAACGCACAGCAAGCTTCTTTTGGGGCCTCCACAGATTTTGTGAGTTTTTCTGCCGGTCACCCCGGAGCTGGATGACTGATCTGACCGAACTGACAAACTACAACTTCCCTTTAGGGTAACGTCTCTTTCGGCAAGTGTATCGCCCTCAGGCACACACAAAAGGTAGACTCATTGTGGTTTAAATATATATTTTAGAGGTGCCATCGCTGCATCCAGCTTTTGGTGAGGATTGAGGTGCTTAATTTTATCATGCGGACGTGCAGCTCATCCTTTCACGTAAACCGTAGCTATCCCTTCGCAACCACATGGAGGGAATCACACACCGGCGTTTGCAATTGCTGCACGGAGCACGGAAGCTCATAACCTGTGCATGACAGTAGCCAAAGGTCTAGCACAGACAGGATTCCTTATTCTCGCCAACGATCAATTTTATGCAGAGGTAGGTCACTTGGCAGAGCCCTTCAAATACGGTGCTGATGATGCTTGCCGGACAGGTGAAAGAAGAACATGAACGAACTCTCGGTACCCGCTAGTGAAGTGGCATTCGATAAATGCACTCGGCTGTTGACGGTGTTGTAACGATAGTCCTCAATACCCATACCCTAAGTAACAGAAGCCAAATCTATGTGATTGTACCCAAATGACAGAAGATTTCGAGACACATGCAGATCAGAAATAGGAATGTACAAATCATTGAGACGGAAATATATACGTGAAAGAAACTTGGTATCGCGTCTTACAAGGAGGGGCGGGAAGCCTGTATGTCTTCGACTTGGTCCATGGTTTCTTTGGGTGGCGTATGTTTGCCGTCTCTTCGTGGCCTCGCATGGGTACGCAAATGGTGTCTCGACTTGCCAGCAGCAGCCTCAGCGACAATGCTGATCGTGGGAATGTAAATTTAGGCCCTTCTCCAGAGGTATCATCAGTGCAACATACCGTTCAAGTTCTCGACGTTCCTCGTCAGAATCATCCGGCACTGCATTTTTGAAGATGCGCCCGATAATCAACAAACCCTTCCGATCCTCAGTGAGAAGATAGGGTTATCGTCAATTCTATTCAAGTAACCATACCTTGGCACGGTTAACAAGTACAGAGTCAGAAGCTTCGCGGTCTTTGAGGACAGCATCCACGACCTGATCGAGGTTCAGACTGCCAAACGATCCTTCAAGTAGAGACAAGACTCGCCTCTCGTAGCACCTGCACGACCTCAAAACGCGTTCCCCGCCAAGAGGCCAGCAAGATCTGCGACGTGTGATTGATGTAGTCAATTACGAGGCACGTGGCGTGAACTATATATACCTTGCCGGTCATGTCTTCTTCCATGGCATGCAAAATTTCTTCATCCACCTCATCTTTGGCTTGCAACCTCTCCATCTCCTGCATCAGTGATTGGACGCTAAGTCTAATGATCGCACACAGAGCTTCGTGAGCGATCTTTTCATATATAGTTTGCTTGTCAAGAAGCTTACGCGCTACCAATGACACCCCACGCATCCTTTGCCACCGAACCTTTTTCCTTCATCCGAGACCAGAAGCCGCCACTAGAAACGCTGTGAACTTGGAGAGTTGTACAAAACCGCAACGACCCACAGTCCAAGAAACTTCTTCGACTTCAAATACGAAGTGGCCTTCATGCTGTAGACGGTACCAATGGCTTGCAGCAACTAAACATAGGCTGAATACACATTACCTGAGGGTAAACATTAACCCACCTCGACACCAAAGCTCTCCAGCTTCAGATCCTCAGCCTCAAGTCTAACCTTTTCCCGGAATGCAATGGTTTCTGGGTCATCATCATCCCCAGGGTGTTTGGCTTCGACTAAGGGCCTCAGTCGATCGACCAACTTGGTCGTGAGCGTATTCACACGCTCCTCCAAAACCTTCTTTCGCTCTTCTTCAAGTTCATGAAGTTTCTTTTTCTGCTCTGGCGTCAACCTGTTGCGTTTCCTGGATGGCATGTTTGCATCCTTGTCTCTCTCCTGCAAGGGCGACGTGGGGACACTCTTTGATGTACTCTTGGAGTCGGATGCGGACCCCCGACCGGGTGTGTCGTCATTACTGATCGAGACTTTGAGCGCAAGCGCGGAATTGTCAAGTTGCTTTGCTGCTTGATCTGGAGAGAGGGAGTCCATTGGAGGCGTTGTAGGTTGCGTCGGACCTTTTTCCTGAGCGGACGTAGAGGGAGGAAGGATACCTTCCTTTTCAAGTTCTTCGCGCTCTTCGTCGGTGGCCACTGTCTGAGCTACAGAAGTCATCTCTTTCATCAGAGATATTTCCCCGATCTAGCAAATATTGAGACGAACCAGACCGAAAGCAACGGAAGAACGTACGTAGTCTTTGAATCGCTCTCCGCCAAAGACATTGGCGAAGAACATGGCGGCGTCATCCAGATCGGTGGTCTCCTTGTCCGCCTGTCCCGTGGCAGCAGAGTGCGCTCTTGAGGACACCGATGCAAATATTCTTGTGAGACAGGACTTACCATTGACTTTCCATTCTTATCGTACACAGCGCGTAAATTCTGTGCCGGAGAAGTGTCAGTTTTCTTTGTACCGCCCAGCGTAGATAACGAGCCTACAGGATCGGATAGAACTTGATAAGCTTTGCTATGGACACGAGGCACACACGTCAACAACTATTCCGTACCTCTATTTAATGTGATGACCAACTTGCCTTATTTCTTTGAACTTCTCCTCGGCGTCTGGGGAAGGATTCTTATCCGGATGGTACTAATAAAACGCAGGAAGTGGAATGGGGGCGGACGAGATCGGCGCGAGGTATGAAGATCACTAAGCGCCAAAGTAAGCGATGTGGGTGCCACCACGAACCTTCATCGCTTGTTTGCGGTAGGCCTTTTTCAAATCGGTGTCGATGACATCGACGGAGACGCTCAACTGTGGTTCCGAGGGTTACCAAGGCAGGATTTTGAGCACGTAAAAGGTGGCACTCGCGAGGATTCGATCGCATACCAGGTCATAGTACTCTGTCTCTACGACTGCCATAGTGGACGAGGCGGCGGTGTTTTAAGCTTGGGGTGGTCTTAAGTGGGAGGTCGTATACAATAATAAAATCTAGCGTGATATGGTCGTAAGGGATATGCAAGGGTACGTTGCTGTCGAGACGAGAAGACAAGAAGAGCAGTGCACGCAGTCAAGACTCGGAGTCACATCTCACAGCCACACAAGATGATGACATGGCAAATATTCGTGTGTTAATCGACTCTACCAAAGGACATTGGAAAACAAATTCAAGCGGGAAAATGGGCTACATTTGAATAATATATCAAAAAATATGTTAAAGTTGATGAGGTGTGTCCTATGCGTGGATCCGAATAAAAAAATGCTCGTAGTAAAACAGTCCACTAGACCCTCGGAGGCCACAATAGCATGTGTGATGAGTCATGAGAGGACCTAGGACGACCGCTCTTCTATTGCAAGTACATTTGAAGAGAATCGGACGGCCTTTCGCGGGGTCGTTGGTCTAGTGCTATCACTAGTGGAGGACGTGAAGGAGCTCACGCGACCGAGCGAAGAAGGTAAACTGAGAGGCCGGTAGGGTGGAAAAAATTTAGACATGCGAACTCGCAAGGACGATAATGGGCGCGATGGCGCTTGTGAAACGGGGCCATTGGTGGACGCTGATGGCGCAACTTTGGATGTTGAACATTGCTGCGGTTGGGTAAGGGTTGACACCGAGGGGGCCGATTTTTTCATGGAGGAACGTGATGGAGGAGGAAGGCTACGGTGTGTGCGATATTGGGAGGAAGGTGTGGATGTCTCGTGGAAATCGTCAGAAGAGCCACGAGAAGAGTGGGCCAGACCGTTCAGACTGCGTCGCGGGGGAGGAGAGGGTAGAGAAGGGCCCGCGATGGGTCTGAGATGGGGTGTGCGTGAAACATGGAGACCCATCGCGATCTGCTCGATGGTAGGGCGAGAGTCGAGATGACGCGAAGAACTCGCACGTGAGGCGTTGCGAGAGTGTCGTTCCTCAGGGGTCGAATACATGGCTCCTCGCTGGGCGGAGGGGAATGTGAGAGATGGAAAATGCGCATGAAGTGTAGGAAGACGGACCGGCGGGTTGACGGTGTTCTTTCTTCGGGGGGAAGAGGAGGGGGGACTGAAGGACTTTCGCACGGAGAGGAGGAAGCGGGACGCGTTAGTTGTGACCCCGGGAGATGCGGGAGGAATATCCGGACGGGAGGATTCGACGTGGGTCGGAGGTGACCGTGTCAATGGTGGATGATTCATGGAGTGCATGTCAAGCTAGAGCATCGAGTTGTGACGGTCGTCGGGAGCACTCGGGTTGGGGGTCCACAGTGTGAAACGTGGAGCAGACTAGAAAGTAACTTTTTTCTGAATAGAACAGGTGGCCGTTTAAGGCGCGAATTTGGGTAGAAACATGCGTTCGACGTCCACCACAAACGTTGAAACGTTGAGTGACACAACGCACAACCTCACCCGAGCGCGCTATGTTGACAAGTGGCTGTGTCACCGCGGCGTGACGGCGCCCACATGACTGCGCATCCACACAACGTTGTCCCCACATATTTACCGGGCCGACAGTCACACGAGCTAAGCTGGCCATCCATCGATCGCACTGATTTCTAAGATATCTACATACACAACTCCTTGCGCACCGGAGGAGGAGAAATATTACATAATACAATGGTCTAGTCCCAAGTTGGAAAGTGTTATGTGTTTGGTCGCTAACTCTTATTGTTTCGCTTTGCTTCCACATCGCCATGATACTCATCATGCTTCCAATCGAACATTGCACATCGAACTATTGTCATGACTAACCTATAAGAACTTGACTTTTGTAGCATTTCTCCCGCGTCGTTTGCCAACGTGCTCGTCCAACCCAGCCAACGATCTCCGAGAGCTGAGCTCTGCAGGCCATCCATTCTTTTCACTCGTCTGAGACGATTCCACAATGTCATCATCATCATCCAAGGCTGTCACTACCCCCTACCGTGCTTACCACATTTCACACCTTCCTGAGCCCTGGATTGTGGAGTCGAAACCAATGTAGGCGATTCATAAATCTTGTAGTCCTCGTCAACTGATAAATCTATCACAGGCGCAAGACGCGCACATCCTGCTCAAAGTTCATCGCGCGGCAAGTCATCGAGGCATGGAAGCGTGTCACCGGAGCAACTCGTAGGCACCAACGGACGTCCATCCTTCCAAAAGACTTTGTCCTCGTCACATCTCGTCGTCGCAGCATCATGCTCCGCTAGCCCTTCCATAATCCCTTGCTGATGATGTCCATGATTCTGACGTGGTACTTACAACGGCGCTGGGCGCTCATTTTATTTCCCTCTACCGTAATCTTTTCATGACGGACCATTAATCTACTTCTCAAAGGACGCTGCACATTATAATCGCTTACTTCCGGACTTCATTTCCATTAGATTGCTGTCTGTATTACTACTCTAGTGTTTGTATCATTACTACTCCATTGCACTATCAGTTTGATTCACTGCTTATACATCATACGGTTCCGCGGTGGACAAAATATCAATAAAAGGATCGGTTCATTGTACGGAAGAGTCAGTACGGGGAGATGATGTAGACTATGACTATATTACAACTTGAGACCATGATTCCTACGAAGAACAAACCTCAAATTTCAAACTCATCAAGGTTGTGGGTGGCCATCTCCTTCTGGTAGACGAAAAGGTCAAATTTTAAGCTGACAATATATGTTGGGGGAGATATCCAAGCACGTACTTGACACTGTCCAGTGAATGCTGCGATCAAACCACCAAGTCGATGTACAGTCCGCTTCAAACTCGACCTGTCCGCATTGGCCTCACGGAGACGTTGCTCGGTTTCATCAAGTTTCCTCTTGGTGGTGTTGAATTTCTTCCGTATCTCCTCCTTTTCTCCCTCCAAAGAGGTGATCTGAATGGACATAGTATCAGCCAACGGTTTCTTCCCAAAGAAGAGCCCCTTACCGCCCGACCAGCGGCAATGAACGCGTTGTACCAGTACTCCAATGTACCCTGATATCTAGCTGTAGTCTGCAATAGTTCTCTTGCACCTTCGTCTAATGTTAGGCCCTCTTCGTTGGGAGCGGTCCCAACACTGCTACTAGTCGCGGGGGTCGGTGACGGGCTGAAAAAGGGTGTATCTGTGGCTTGGTCTACGCGACGAGGATTTGACACGGGCGTCATGTAGGGATTAAAGGATCTCGACGCGACCCTAAGCTCAGAGTCGGAACAATTATGTTAAGCACATCGACCAAGATATTGACTTACGGGGTGGCGACCACAGGCTGAGTACGTTCAATTTGGTGTTCGGAGACCGCAACATGGTAGTCATCGTGGCTGCTGAAAGTATAAGCACGTTCTAGTTGTCAGAGAGGCATAGACACTCACACATCTGGATCTGCCTCGGAAGCTACCGGGAGAGGTTCAACGTCAATCGCGACAACATCGTTCAGCAGCTCAATCCCGCTCGCAGAGTTAGACTGGCCAGTCATCTCCACTGTGTCGGAGCAAGCAGGCGGATGGATAATTGGGGTGGTTTCACTATTCGCTGTCTTCATCAAGTCGCCAAGGGATGCCATGCTCGTTTGGATCCCTAGAGCCTGGGTTGATCGAGGTTGTGCCTGAGATTGTAAGCGTAGCTCTCTCTTCTCCTGATAGGACTGCAGCAGTAATGCCATCAACTGTCACCAAGACATGAGAGAAGTCGTTCGTGTCAAAGATGTCATTCCACACCTCTTTCTTCGTAGGAGCCTTTCCCTTCGGGAAGAAATGACGTTTGGCCAGCGCTATGGCCCCGCGATATTGATAGTCGTATGGGATGTCTCCATATCCTCTTAGCTTGGGAAGAAACGTTGCAAGTCTGTCCATGCAGTTGAGCAAGAATCATCCTGTCAAAAATGAAACAACCAACATTCTCTTAGCCCTTGGCAGTATCTTTATCACGTCGATAGCATGCGGATCATCTGTCTTGGTGGTCAGTTCGACGTATCCCTTCTGAACCTGGTTATTCATCTCCATGAGATCATTGATCCAATAAAGCGAAACAAAAAGAACTACAGTGAGGAGCAGGACGGCAGCGGCTTGCTCGGCCGTCGTCTTCCTCTGCCTAATCTTTGTGCCTTTCCCTCGGGAGTTCACTAGCAAAGATATGCATCATCGCATCGCACAGAGACGTGAAAGTACGGTCGAGATACCTCCGCCCATGAACTCGTCGAACTGCACTTCGAACGGGGTGTCCGCATCCTTTTGGTCACCATCTCCCTGCGTATTCGAATGCTCATCGGCTCTGTAAGCGAGTTCCGCGACCACCTCTGCTCCGAGGTGGGTGTCATCGTCAGCGCTGCATGATCGACTCAAATTCGACTGTGCAGTACTCACTGGTTGGATTATTCGCATGTCCAAGGAGTGGAAGGCTGCCAAGAGCGCAAAGTCGTCGTCGGGTAGGAGGCATTCTGGATACAACTTGGCACAGCACAAGGATGGGTAGCTCGTGGTATGGGAGATCCTTACATTCCCCGCGGAAGAGGATCCCTCTTTATAATGTAGCGCGGAGGACGTGACATGCAAATCATCGTGGTCTATTGCGCTTCCGATTCCTTTGTTCTTCGGCGTCTCGGCCCAGAGTCGTTATCGCTACGCCTGCAAACTGGTATCCAGTCAACCGAGACAATACGGAGTTGCACAATTAAAAAAGTGCTTGTTCCCGACAATAGGACGGAAAAATGGGCATTTTGTCGGGTGTGGTCAAGAGTTGGATTCAAAGCTATTATATACATTTCCATTGGCCCGTGGTAAATATCCAATTGGGCAAAAGCACACTAGTATGAACAGATGTTGTACAGGAAGCTACAGCTCAAATTGGTCAGCCCAATGTCGTAAGACACCTTCGCCTTCCAGATGAAACTTGAAGTTCTTGATGTCCCGACATACAATCATAGCATGTGAGTTTCGAACCCCCGTGAAAAATGCGCGCTCCTTCTGCAGCTGAGGTATTTTGTTCAGGTTTTGAATGCAGCGACGCTGTACAGGGCTAAGTAAAGGCTGGAATGGTGAAGGCTTCGAGTCCAAACCGCCATTCAACCTCTCCGACACTGTCAGATCAACATCGATTTGATCTTCACTAGACAGAGAGGGCGTGACCTCGGAACTCTCGTACACATCGAGTATAACACTTTCAAACTTGCTTTCCAGCTCTCCAACGATATTGGCAAGTACCTCCTTGTTCGACCAATCAACTGCAAGGGTCTGAAGGCGAGCCCTTGACTTGTGGGATGAAATGGAAAGCCGGAGGAGTGCAAGTGAAATGAAAGTAGGTATTATAATCGGAAGGAGCGCGTACACAAGCTACGCCATTGAGAAATATGTAAATGGGCACACAGGAAGAAAAATGTGGTGGGCGGCTCACTAAATTCAGAGGGAAACCACCCTGAAGCATCGGTGGCACTGGAGGGTTCAGGTTTCGGATTTTGGTGAGCAGACTCGTCCTTTCCGGTGCTCGAGGCGCTGGGGGAGAGGATGATACTGCGTACGACTTGATCACGTGTTTGTATTCGTCATGAAACTCTCTGGGGAATACTGAGTACTTAGAAGAATCAAAGAACGATAACACATACATTTCGACGCCGTTCGTCTCATGCTCTGCAAATAAATCACTCTCCTCTATCGCAGCAGTAATATAAGGTACCGTGGTGTCATTGACACTGCAAGAGAAAGTCAACATCGTATTGCACGTCGAGGCTGTCTCGGCTTACGCATTTGCATAGATCCTTATGTTAGGAAAGAGGATAAGGGCTTGATAAAAAATATGATCTGTGCACAGATTCAGATTGGAGGCGCCGTGAGAAAGAACGAGACACACTGACCTAAATCGGCGAGAATGTCCAGAAGGGGTCTACCTTTTGGAGACCACTTGTCGACACAGAAAAACTGTGGACCTGTGCGTGACAAAAGCCTTGGACCAATATAGTTTGCAAACGCGGAAAAAGTGGAAGGAAATCTAGGTATGCCAATGTGTGGTGTCGCTATGGTGTTGAAGTTGACGGGTATCACTTTCTCAAAGAATTTGTTTTGGTGCAAGATTCTGAAAGATGCCATCTCAGCGCGTCGCGCACACATCATAAAAAGGAGAACACATACCCAATGACGTATCGTGCAACTAGGCCGCCTAGGCTGTAGCCGGTTACCGAGAAGCGTGTGATCCTCTTACCCTGCTTCTCATACTCCTCGATTTCCTCCAGGATCTACGACAAGGTGAGGCATATAGAGGTGGGCCGAGCAAGGAGATATCTTACCTCCTGGGCAACCCTCTCGCCTCCCCAATCAATCCCGTCGTATGTTGATTCGTCGCTGTTCGTTTTCGCCACCAAGACCGCAAGCTGCGGTCTATCAGGGTCGGCATCTTTGACTTCGCGGATTATCCTGTCCATCTCTGCAAGATGGTTGGGGTTGCCCCACATGCCGTGGATGAGTACTAACAAGTGAATGTCTGACATTGTGATGTCTCGATTTGTGCGCTAGGCACATGGAGGACGGGTAAGCCATGGATCGGGACCGAGATACCACAGTGCAGGAGCGGACCTTTAGATGGGGACCAGATGAGATGCAAACAGAGAGAGAAAGCCAGTCAGTCCAAGAAACATGCGTCGAGGGCGTTTGGGCCGAACTGTAAAGCGAGGCTGGCGTCACCCATACGGCCTGGTTTAAATGTGTAGACAGCTGGTCGTGTGACACCCAAATGCTGTACCGATGTCACGGCGCCCGGTCCTTAGTGCACCGACTTGGCTACTTCTTATCAGGCACGTGGAACGCACCACCTGTCACCACCTGTTATCATACACGCACTCACACGATAAAATAGTCCGCCTCTCGTCTGGCAACAATGTACATGTTACCATAATCGTATCTCATTGCGGCGCATAACAAACACGTGTATTGAACATCATCAAAACTAGGCATAGATCACCGGTACATTGGGCCCTACCACTTCAAGCAGCCGAGGAAGGAGAATCGTACAAAAGAACCAACTTCGTTGGCCAGGGACTGCGCAGCTGCAGGGCATCCAGGTAAACATAGCGACAATCTTTGAATGAACCATCGCAGTATCGCTGGAGCCGCCCTGACTGACCAGGTCCACGTCTCACGTTGTTCAGTGAGAGGATGCTCCGGACCACATGAGTAACAAATTTAGGTGCAATATCAGCCCCGACGACCTTAAATGCAACATCCGCTCGGAGATACCGTTCGGGTGGCGCACGAGTCGCGTCAAATGTGGTGGGGTTGGGGAAGGCCTCCTCCTGTCACAAGATCAAGCAGGGTAGGATAAATTAAATGCAACCCACTCACGCTCATA
>JBBPLX010000242.1:0-34227 GCA_038090015.1 Leccinellum albellum | reverse complement strand
GTCTGGGCCTGGGTCCTACCGAGGAACGGGCATGCTTTCTGAAACCGGGAGAGTGTCGCAAGCTTTTCCATGGAACAAATCTGAAGAATGTTTGGATACGAGGATGCCAACACAAAATTGAAAGGCTTACAGATTTGGGGATTCTAAGTAGCGATGGCGAGGAAGAAGTGAATTGACTCGGACGGGTGAGGTTGGGACAATATATGGGTGGAAATAGAGACATTCCGATTGGCTGGCAATCACATGATTTTTTCTGTACGTAATGTCTCACTGATCAAGCTAACACCCTTTTGGGCCTATTTCCCACCGACCGCGGATTCGGAGAATTTGTACACCATGAACGGCCATGGAACTGCATATACATCCGGGCTGTGTCTTGGTGCCTTTCTCAGTCCTACGACCGGGCGACAGCTCGCTCAGGAGGGTGCGAACGTATACCAACCTCAAGGAGATCAGTCGTGTCCTTCCACTCTGCATCGATCGTGGGAGGCATATACTGGTATTTATGTGTCTTGGGTTCTCACCTTGTCATAGCTCGGTGTGAATGCGGTCTAGCCGCCATCACAATCAGCGGCTCGGAAGCCACGTATTTCATGCCGTGGCGGTGTGTCTCACTTGGTACAGCTTGTCATCGGCCTGTTGATGCATCCGTGGGCTTGATTGAGGCTTTGGGGACTTGATTAAACTCCCCATTCCATTTCGCCCGTCGTTGACGCAGGCAGGCGTCGCCGTCAATTTCCCGGATTAAACTTATTTGGCACTGTTTCACAAAATAATTGCTTGGTTGGTTCTTTAAATTTCCTCGTTGATGCCCACAAGGACATTGCATCCACTGAAGATGCTATGTCATTAGTACTGGAATGCGGGCTTGTATCGGTTAAGTATGACGAGGACTACACGTAGATGGGTACACTACGGTGTGCTTAGTCATGCCGACCTTCCAAGTACATGGTGTATTGCGCATGGTACTCGGCAACTGTGCACGTACACGAATTATTGACTCGGATTTGAACCAGCCTAGCCTTGTTATATATTTACTTCCTCGTCCTCCTCCTCCAACATTCTCCAACTTTAAATCACTTTTTGTTCACGCAAGGCAACCCTATGGCTGGCTCGACCTCGTCCCTACATCTGCACATTCCCCCCGCTCGTGAAATACCTGTTACCTTCTCCGCGAGCCTCAAAAGCTGGTATGTCTGTCTCCACTCCCTGTCGACCCGTTAGATCTAACGTAGGATGCTACCTAGGTGGAGCTCAGGAGAGAAACAATCTGCCGCAGCGGAAGAGCGGCTGTTAAGGTACTGAGTTTGTCCCAGCCATACTGCCTTGAGTCTAATTCAGCTTGTTTTCTTCATTCAGGCGGTTACCTTTCTTTTTGCCAGAAGGAACGCCCGCCCCTGCTATTGGAGCTAGCTCGGTGATAGCTCGCAGCGAACGAATACAGCTAGCATCCCCGAAGCATTATCTCAATTCCCTCTCGATCAAGTCCACAAATCCATCCCAGACAGCCCCTCCGCCTGCCGTTGTCTTGCATGGTTATGGGGCCGGCCTCGGGTTCTTCTTCCGGAACTTTCCTGCGCTAGCTACGTGGGCTGGTGATCATGGTACTAATGTCTATGCTTTGGATTGGCTGGGTATGGGCCGGTCCGCACGTGTTCCATTCCGCATCAAGGCAAAAAAAGAAGATATCCCTGGCCGTGTACGGGAAGCCGAATCGTTCTTCGTTGATTCTCTCGAGGAGTGGCGTGCAAAGACCGGCGTTGAGAAAATGACACTCATTGGACACTCGCTTGGTGCATACTTTAGTGTTGCATATGCGCTCCGCTATCCTACACGGGTCCATAAACTCATCTTGCTCTCCCCGGCTGGTGTTCCCCACAATCCCGATAATCTGTCGATGCCTTCAAGAGAGTTAACCGATACCGGTGACTCGGGTAGCGCTCCGGCAGAACTCGCTTCTGCTACTGGAATTCGGCAAATCCGTAACCTGCAGAGGGCAATCAAGAAGGAAGAAAGTCAAACCCGGAGACTCCTTACATACTTATGGGAGGAGGGGTGGAGTCCATTTCAACTTGTACGTTCTGCCCTATTCTGGGGACCCATGCTAGTCGGAAAGGTTGGTTCTTTTCAATACTCGGGGAAGTTCTCTTGATCATAAATCTGCCTAGTATTCGAGTCGTCGCTTCACTGGTTTGACGGAAGACGAAACGCGTGACGTGCACGATTACATAGTCAATATAACCCTTGCTAAAGGTTCGGGGGAGTATTGCATATGTAAGCCCTGCCTACTTCCACAGTATTGCGATCTCACAGACTCTAGCCCACATTCTCGCACCATACGCTTATGCACGAATGCCCCTAGTTGACCGGGTAACTACGTTGAAGATACCCATTACATTTGTTTGTAAGGATACTATTTCTCATCTGCGTCGGCAGTTGGGGCTCACTAAGTTTCAGATGGTGAACATGATTGGATGGATCCCGTAGGTGGTCTCCAAGCTTTACAGAATCTCCGGGAAGCAGGTAACGAGAATGGACGCATGTTCGTTGTTCCTAATGCCGGACATCAACGTAAGAATTCTGCTCAACATGTATAATTCCGGGGCTAACATGTATCTTGTTCCATTAGTATATATCGACAACCCAACTGCCACGAACGATTTGCTGATCGAGGAGCTAAATCTTGCAGATCAGCAACAATGATACCTTCTTTTAGGAGCCCTGTGCAACAGAGCCGCTGTAGACATAGCTTCCGTTCCATTAGAATATTATAACTCATGCCTAAGGCCTAATTATTGATGGATTTGTATGGGATTTAGTTGTCTTGTAACTTGGGTTCCGCTAGCGATACGTATCCATGAAACTTTGACGTCCTGTAAATCACTAGACCACCGAAGTCAACGGGGGTGCATCGTGCACGGACTTTAGACCCAAGTAACCTGTAGGGAGATAAATTCTACATGCTATCAAAGGGTCGCAGCGTCACCGTGGGTGATCTGCACCTGCACGTTCCAGCATTTGAATCACTTATCAGGCGTTCGCTAGTAGTAAGCGAGTCTGCCGCGCCATAGGAATAATAACTACAGGCGTTGCAGTATCCATAAATAATAAGTTCTGCAGTTCCAGAAAGAAATAACTATCGCATGCCATGAAAATAGATCAATTGTGGTCATGAAAAATAACTGATAATTACACCGGCAGCGAGAATAAGTGATTGAGTATGTAGCAATGCGGATCCACCTTTTATCCCCCTGGAGCACCAGACAGACGTTCTGGGTAACGAGTTTTGATCCTGGCAGCTAGGTCCTCTTCAAATATTTGATCTGGCCCTAGCTGATTCCCTAGGGTAAGCCAGCTTCGACAAGTTAGCACGAGACAGGTGCATGTCAGTAAATGCTCACCCAGGCCTGGTGTTATGCTTCCTTCCAAAAATCTCAACCTTGCGTCCTCCGGGACACATCCGTTCGATGAGACCATACACTTCGTCTGGTTTGCGACTAGTTTCGCGCACTTCACTCACAATTACGTCCGTATCAAGACCCCGGTTGACCCAGCTGGGAAACTTTAAATATCCAGCTTCATCAACATGAGTTTTGACAGCGACGAGCATATGCTCCTTTGTGTGATTCAACCAATGGCCGGTCCGACCAGTGCGGATAACGCGTTGTAGCTGTACTGGTCAGTATCATAACGGGCGCTGAACTCAGAGGGTTACCTGATTGGTTTTCACCCAAACAACCTCGTCTACGCGAGTGTAACCCCAAACCCGGAGGCATTCACGACCTACTTCCATGGCACGCCCAGTGACCCACAAAAACAAAAGACCTTCGTCCTGAAGAGCAGGAATGGGCATTGCCCTCATCTCATCGTCGGTCATTGTCCCGTAAGGCAACTTGGCCAAACCTGCACATCACTATGCAGGTCCGAATTGATATTGTGCCAATGACTCACGCTCATGTGAATATCCCAAGGAGGATCTGCCATGATGACATGGAATTTTCCGAGTACCGAATAATCAAATCGTCGAAGGTCGCAGTTAATCCATTGGGGAGGAAGCTATTTGAGTGCCGTTAAGGGAAGCGTAAATTCACAACGAAAGGAGACTCGTACCGTGTGCATATCTTTACCATCGGGTCCCATCCCGATTTCCAACTTCAAAGGATTACGGATTTTTTGCCCTTCCATCGTGCTCATCACTTGGCCGTCTTTTTCGTCCCAATCGACTTCAAAGTGTAAGTATCGACACGGTGCCTTTTCTTTTCCCCTTCCTCCCGCCCCGAGTCCCGAAGGCAGGGAAACTCTTGTAGCGTTTCCGGGAGGGAATGGAGGAATTGACGGCGATTGGGCATATGTTGGTTCGGAGTAGCATGTATTGAGGTAGGAACAATGGCCAAGGGAGGGGTCGGTATGTGGCCGAATCAACGGTTTAAAGTGTACACGATCACAGATGAGGGAGGTAGATTGTGGAGAGCCACCTGAGCTTTCTCGATGTGCTCTGGCACAGTCCTCTTTCGTAATATAGGAACAAACAGGACTGAAGCTTCCATGGTATGCGCAGAACTGTCCGGAGTAATCACTCTTTGCCAGACGCGAATCACTAGAACCCAACCACATACCCGTTCGGCGAGAAGGCGTCCCTTGGCAGTAGACCTTTGGAGAATCGCATAGACCTCTTTCAGCTCCTTGCCCAAGTTCGCAAGAGGAGCTGTAGAAGGAGGAGGAGAATGGCTGATACTCCTGGATGACCGCTCGTCTACGTCGTCGCCAGCCGCGGAGTCGGCTTCCTCGTCAACGGGTGGACGCTTGCGCTTACGAGGGTTCGCCATGTCAGCAGGCGTGGCAGCCCCAAATCGTACATCCGTGATAGTGAGGATGCCGTTCTCGCGGGATAATGAGAGTCTTCCATGCTCCCAGCGACTGGAAAGACTTTCCAAGATGATCTCAAGGCGGTGTAGATCTGTCAAACGTATGGGATGCGAAGGGCATGCTGGGATCAGGGAGAGAAGAAGATCAATGGAGCTGACCGGTGTTGATATCCTTCCAGATGCGAAAACATCGCGGACTGCTGAACACACCGCCAGAGCGAACTTGTCGTCGTCGGCGGTCATGACGTGTGTAACGCATGGGTAGTGTACTTATGTGGTACAAATAAGGAAATTATACTCACCGGGTGCTACCAGGTAAAAGCAGAAGTTTGTTGGTGTCCTTGTCAGCTAATGCATGTAAAATAGCGACAGAGGGTAGCACAAACAGACAACGCCCTCGCCTTTTACTAGGGCGTTCCGTGGGCTGCCCTCGCTCGAATGTCGCATTACCAATTTTTCAATTCTCAGCTTGACCTGAGACAGCCAGCTAACAAGCTGGATTTGTTTATTTTACTTTTTGATCTTCCTTTTCATCAGTCATGTCAGAGTCAACAGCGTTTGCGGGGCCGTGGTCTTCCCTTCCGACTTCACTGACCCCATGGATGTGAGTAATGCACTTTCATATGTATCTTTATCGCTTCATTCTTTATCCAGTTTCGATGTGATACAGTCTATGGGCTACTCCCACATGACCCCCGTGCAAGCAGCTACAATACCACTCTTTATGCAGCACAAGGATGTAGTCGTAGAAGCCGTTACAGGCTCGGGGAAGACTCTAGCGTTCGTTATCCCCGTACTAGAGCGGCTCATAAGGCGAGGGTCTAGGCACCGCACGAACGAGATCGGTGCGTTGGTTATAAGTCCAACGAGGTGACAAACTCTTCGTTCGCAGAAAGCATCATCTGATGTGGTTCGTATAGAGAGCTAGCGACCCAGATACATTCCGTGTTTTCGCTGTTCCTCTCTGCGCAACCGAGTTCGCCCCACCCAGACAAGTCTCCGCCTTCATGTGCATCCGCGTCACCATATCCCCCACCGCTGCTCCTCGTCTCCTCTGATGAATCACTCCCAGCTCAAGATATTCGACGATTTTTAGACACTGGGGCCGATATTGTAATCGGTACACCCGGCCGCGTGGAGGAATTCCTTATAGGCAGAGGGAAGACGGTCGTGAGCGTGAAGGAACTGGAAGTGCTTGTTCTTGATGAGGCAGATAGGTGAGAATTCGTGAAGGCATTATGACTGATCTATTCCACTCACTCGATCCCCAAGACTCCTCGATTTAGGCTTCCAAAACACGTTGACGCACATCATGACGCACTTGCCGAAACAGAGGCGGACGGGCCTATTCAGCGCAACCATGACCGACGCCGACGCCTTGTCAGAGCTTGTGCGAGTGGGGCTGCGCAATCCCGCGCGCATCGTCGTCAAAGTCCAATCAAAAAAGTCCAAGAAACAGGCCTTGGACGGCAAGCCTGCACACAGTGAAGTAATCGAGGAAAGGCGGATACCCGCGGGGCATGTCAATGCCTAACGTCCATGTCTGAAAAGCTGACCAACTTTCTGTAGACTTCATAACTTTTACATCGGTTGCCGGTCTTCCGAAAAGTTGGTACAACTCGCACGCACCATTGAGCAGGAAGTATCGTCACACGCAGCATCCCACTTCATCGTCTACTTTGCCACTTGTGCATGTGTAGACTACTTTTATAGAGTAAGCGTTCATGCGCAGTCTCGTTCATCGAGTCCAAGATTTTAACAGGCTCGCCAGGTTCTTCCAAAACTTCTGCTCCCTAACTCAAAGCTCTTCTCCTTACACGGCCATATGCTTCCAGCCACTCGAACGCGCGCTCTTTCAGCCTTTTCATCCTCCCTCTCATCCTCGAACTCGCCATCAATACTTCTTGCAACAGACGTTGCCGCAAGAGGGCTGGATATCCCACACGTCGACGTCGTGATCCAGTTCGATCCACCTGTTGACACCAAAGCATTCTCGCACCGCTGTGGGAGAACAGCTCGCGCAGGACGGAGCGGACGAGCGTACACATTTCTCGTCGGCAGGGAAATTGAGTATATCGGTGTGTTTGTGCATTCGTGCTGCGTAAACGGGTCACCACTGACGTACGCGACGAAAGATTTCCTTGCAGTGCGGAAGATCCCAATACGAAGACACCCCCTCAAACAGATCGACGGCGTCCTTGCTTCACAGGGTACGAGCGAACCCGAATCCGATGACCCAGCCGTCTCATCCTTTCTCTCTCAAATACGAGAAACCGTGTCGACGGATCGCGCTTTACATGACAAGGTAAAATAAAATCCCATTTTTGTCCACGTGTTCCAGGATATTGAGACGATTTCTCGTGAATGTTATCGACCAGGCATTCAAAGCTTTCGTTTCTTTTGTGCGCGCGTATTCAAAACACGAAGCCTCGTACATCTTCCGAGTCAAAGACCTCGATCTCGTCGGTGTTGCCAAGAGTTTCGGGCTTCTCCGTCTGCCAAGTATGCCCGAATTCAAGGACGTGAACAAGATGAGGTGGGAGGATGCCGTTGTGGACGCAAGTCTCCCGTTCGATCGCCCTTTTTTAAAAAAAGATATTAACCGCTGTATAGTGGGATGCCTATGCCTATGCTGACAAGGCGCAAGAGCTCAAACGGCGAGCATCGCAGTGCAAACCAAAGGTCCAGAAAGAGCCGGACGGGACGCGTGCCGCGAAGCGTAAGCGAAACACACCGTGGAGCCAGCAAGAGGTGCATAAAGAACAAAAGGAAATGCGGAAGCTGAAAAAGGTGAGAAAACGTCAGTGGCTCAAGTCTCAGATATCGGCTGGCCGTAGCGCGACCGATTCTGTCCTGTCTCGATCTGTCGAGGATTGTCGAGACGATGAGGATGATTGGGATGACCTTGCTGAGGAAGAGCGGTTGGCCAAAAAAGTACGAAAAGGAACAGTCACGCAGCAAGCTTTCGATGCAGAGTTTGGTGACTTGTAAGAAAACTATATTGTTCTCCGGCCACGTGCACGAGTAAGAGTAATGTATAGTACTTGTGTTGTCATGCAAGCTCGGTATTATTACCCCCGCTCGTGGGCCAGAAACAGACCCGAGACTCAAGATCGTGAACGAAGCAAAGGACGCATCTATCGTACAAAGATCAGCAAAAAAGGAATTAGAATAGCATTAACGGCATACCATTTCAACAAAGATTGGTAACAGTGTCGGAATGTGTTTCAATTCAGGCGGCTGCGTCGCGGCTGTTGCTTTCTTCCTTGATTTACGGGATCGTCGAGGCGACGGTGGTGATAGACTAGGACCATCACCGGGGCCTCGTTCTGGAGGGGCTAAATGTCCTGTCGATCTTCTCTTCTCAAGGCTGTGGGACGAAGGTCGTGATGGAGGTGACGGGAGCTGCTTGTCAAGATAAACGGGAAGCGATGGGACTGGCGGTGCGTCTGCATTGGTGCGAAATCTGCCTAGCAACTTCATCGACTTGCTGCTGCGGAGCGACAGTGTCCTCGTTCTTGGTGTTGGTGCTTGTGATGACGGCGACGATTGTGACCGTGATGGTTGCAAAGGTTCCGGAGCCGTCGGCCGACTTACCACTTGAACTGTCTTGGCCCTGGAGAGAACCAGCTGTGCCTTCGAGTCGACACGAGGGTCCTGCACATTTTTGCTCATCGGCATCATCCCCTCTCCAGTCTCGTTACTATCCGTCTCGTATTCACTGCTGTCTTCATCCGTCGCGTTGTCATCTCCACTATCGTCATCGTCATAATCGTCGTCGTCATCGTCGCTGTCTTCTGCGGCAAGCTCATCCGCGTTCGCTCTCGTCATATCACCAAAGTCGAGCTCGTTCGCGAGACCGTTTATCAAATTTCGCGTCGCCTCGTCTTCCGCATCTGCGTCCACCTCAGCGCCTTTCTGAGCACGTCTGAACCGGCTTCTAAGCTTCTCTTCGTGCGCGACCTTGTTCAGGTAATGCCAGTGCATCACCTTGTCGACTTCCTCCATGATCCTCGCCCTTTCTTCACCTCCAGCGGGCAGCAGAGTCTCAAGCGAGATCCTGTTGCTTCCTTCGCCGACGATGGATGCGCCGATACCCTCGCGAATTTCAGTAAGGAATCGTTCAATCCATTTCATGAGGCTGTCAAAAAGACCTTGACCCTTGGAATGGACCTTGTGCACAAAAGAGTAAAAAGACTGCTCGTGCCGATTCACAAGATCAATGAAGGCTTGCACGGTAGAAGACGGGTCTGATTGTGAGACTAGGAACAGCGAAATGAGCGGGAGGATCGGACGACAAGAAATCCAACTCACGATCTTCTGTCTGTTCGACTGTGCGTATGAGATCGTTAATAAAGTTTTGCAGGTCCCCTAGTGACTCCGAGATGTTTGCAGCCCTATATACTTGAGCGAGCGGTGTGTAGAAGATGGTGATGATGTCCTTGAGCAACTCTGCTGTGACCCCCTAGTAATATGATGAGTAAGTGAGCGGCAAGGTGTTGCGGGACGAATCTCGCCTCAAAGATGAGCGCAATTAATTGTTCCCGATCTCTCAGCCTCGAGTATAGCTTGGTGAGGACCGTCAGATCTTCAAATAACCATGCGTCTTCGTCAGGAGGTCCTTCATCGCTATCGCTCTCATTACCCCTGGCCTTTCCCTCCCGCTGCCTCTCAGACATCCACAGGGCCCATTTCCTCCACGACCTGTCCACCCGCTCTGCCGTTGACCTCAATAACACAGGTTCCTCGCCTCCTAGCAAAACGACCCTCAAAGGGTGGGTACGATCAAGCTGGGCATCCATGCGATACATTTCCTGGATTTCGCGCGGGGCGTAAACAAACAGACGAACTTTCTCGCAGAGAATAGGAGAGTCGATCTTGGCAGATACATGCTCAATGTATGTGTTCAAGGATTTGACTTCTTCGGCGAGAGAAGAAGTGAACATGCTACGTGGTGAACGCATGAGAGAGGCGGCGACAGTGAAGAAAACGCGAGCATACCGTTGAAGAAGGCTACGACCTCCAAAGGGTTGGGCGAGAAAGATGTCGAGGACGTTTCGTATCATGGACACTGGGTTACTTATCCTGAGGGCCGCCTTGAGAAGAAAATAGGGCATAAGCCCATGTATGCGCTTCAGACTCGCAAATGTCTCTGAAGAATTGTCAGAAGCTACGACCGTCTGGAATATGGTTGATGCCAATCTATAGCGAACGTGGGGGAGACGGGTAAGGTCGAGGAAGTAGCAGGAAGCGAAGGGAGACGGACGAAATCCTCGCCCACTCCAGCACGGCCTGATAATTCTCCGGCAATTGACTGACGTGTGGGGTGACCTTGACGACTGAGAATACGTGGGTGAGACCATCTGGTCGAGAGATAAATTAGTACGGAGAGAGGAGTTCGTCAAGAGAGACATCACCTCTACCGACGAGCTCGCCCTTGAATGTCCTGAGAGCCCCTCTGAGTTGATCGACCCTTGCGCCAATCTCGCGCGCAAATTCTTTCCTACCTTGATCTCTAACGCGATCTGCCTCTTCTCTGCGTCGAGCATCCTCGATCTCTTGTGGTGAAAGTGTTGTGGGGCCGCTCAAAAGGAAAGAGCGGAGGACGGGCGATGAAGAGAAGGGAGAAGTTGCGAGCAGGGTATGGAGATAAGCGCGGAGAGTGAGGCGGTTCTTCTCCCTAGAAAGACGGGGTAGATTGCCGTCATTTGCCTGGGAGGCAGACACACTGCCAGACTCTTGGGACAGAATATCAGATCCGGTGATCTCGGAGAGATGAACCGGGCGTATTGGGGTGGGGGTGGTGGAAGAGTTGGGGACATCTACTGCAGTGCGATCCTTTGGCGGTGGGGATGGCACGTCGGAATCAGGGTGGGCTTTGCGAAGCTGAATCGTGTGAGCGCGGGCGGGGCAGAGGAGACAAGGGACAGACCTCATCTGCAAGGGTCCTGAAATCACCATAGCGACGGGACACGCACACTTGTCTGTCTTGGGAGAGGGTGGTGCGAATGAGAAACTCCTGATGTAGATTTATAAATATGATTGGTGGAAAAAAAAGGGGGGGCATACCTCGTGTACGCGAGACCTGACGCGGCCCCTGTCGGTTACTGTACGGACGGAGACGATGTTGACGTGAAAGTGGGAGGAACGGGTAGCGCGCTTGGCAAGACGCTTGTCGACGGCACGCTCAAGGGCGTCGAGATCAGCTTGAGAGAGTCTGAGGACGTCCTCTGGTTCTGCGAGCTTGATGGCAGAGGTGAAGAACATGGCAAGATTACGCTCAGCCTTGGCGATGTGCTTGCGGGAAGGGAGATCCGTTGGATCTGAGTCATCGAGGGGGACAGACGAGGAGAGATTGCGTGCTAGGAGGTTGTCGACAAAGGGCTGAAGCTTGTCTGAGTAGAAGTCGTTCGGTGCAGCGGCCATGAAGGGGAAGGAGAGGACGAAATGTCGGAAGACATACTTGAGAAAGGGGAGATCGGGGCGGGGGGAGCGGGAGGGTGCGGATGCGAAGGGTGGGCCGAGATGGGCGAGGGGGGAGACGTCGGGTGCGGGTGGGTCGGCGAGATGGTGGAGCTCTGTGCGGAGTTGGAGGACGATGAGCGACTTTTTGAGGTAGTGGGCGCGGAGGGGGTCGATGTGCGGCATTGAAGGGATAGATTACGTCATAAAGATAACATGCTAGCTATTGGGAGTGTACACTTTGTGACCCTTGTAGGTTCTCCTGTTGGGCTCGTCCAGCAGCTTCTTGAGCTTCCCTGCTACCTCCTTTACTCCCTGGCGACACTCTTCCATACCACGCCAGGTGGTAGCCACACTCCAGCACTCGGAACACGCCTTGGACGCCTCGTTGACGGTGTCCAGCTCGAGTTCACCGCGGTGGTGCAGCACGACGGCGAGGTCGACGAGCCGGTTGAACCCTGTCTGCCAGGTTGTGATGCCGCCTTCCGGGTTAGTGGATGCATCGGTGACGAGGTAGGAGGAGGCGAGACCGATGGCGCGTCGGAGTATGGCCTGGTCGATTGCGCCCGAGTCACGGGTCATCTTAGTGAGGACGTCGAGGACGAAGTGAGCATAGTCTGTCGGGTGATTCTGACTCTATTAGAGAGAGCGTGAGTGGGATGGATAGTACGAGGAAGTGAAGGAGACATTCCTGCATGTTGACCTGAATGGGGGGAAATATGAGAAATATGGAAGGGTCCATCATGGTCGTTTGGAGGGAGACTTGCCTTGCCTTTTGACTTGTGTTGTTGCTATTTTGAAGTTGGTCGTCGTCGGCCAACCCGTTGCCCTCTCAGTTCGCACACTCATGTCCTTTCTTGCATCACTCGCTACTCCTCCTCTTCCCCCACTCTCAGAAGATTACGACGGTATTCAGTTTCGTTGGCTTTTCCTCGTCTTCAGGCCAGCTCGCAAGTCTTCGATTTTTTCTTTTTTTTCTCTTCTTCTACTCACATCTCCTCCAGTCTTCGTCACACAAGCCTTCCTTCTCCTCGGCGTCCTTCTTTACCTTGCGGTCGCATTCTACGGAAAGCACCTCAACAAGCGCAGCGCCAACGCTCTTTACGATGCCCTCTACCCTCTCCTAGCCCGCAACTTTTCCTCCCCTGCCTCTTCCTCTGGCCTCATCGCTGATGGTCAGACTGACTTCTTCATCTTCTCCACCGGGAGACGCGCCCTGGCATCCCTTCACACCGTCCTTTCCCTTATCCCTCGCCAAGATCCTCTCCAGTTACTCTTCCAGTCCCTCTGGCAGTTCTACGACCTCCGCTACCACCCTCGTGACTATATTACCCTCGACTTTCTCTTCGATCCAGACACCGCCGCTGCACTTCCTGACTTTGTCTGGGCAGTCGTAAACAAGTCCGAGCTCCCCACTATAAAGGACGACCGCTGGGATCTCGTCCGTCCCTTTCATTCCCCTTCCTTCGTTCTCTAACCCTCTTCCACAGACGTTCACCCGCACGACCGAACACCCCTCTCTCCCCTCCACCTTTTCTCTCATGTCCGAGTTCGCTGACGTCTCCGAGGCTATCTTCAAACTCCATCTCAGCCCCTCCGTAACTCTCTCCACCCTCCTCGCAACACCGCCCTTCATTACCTACCTTCGCTCCCTCTCCATAACCGATCAGCCCCACGAAAGACCCCAATCCGCCGCCTCTTATGCTGCCCAGAGACGCATCACAAAGCGCATCCTCCTCGACATCAATATTCCCGACCTCAATCACGCCAACGACATCCTCCCCCTTGTCGAAGCCGTCTTTGCTCTTGTCGATCAACTGGCTGCCGCAAAAGTCGTCTTGCGCCCAGAGACGAGGACCAAGATCAAAAAGGTGAGAGAAGACATCGAAAAGGAGATCAGGGAGGAAGAAGTCAGAGAAAAGAAGGAAGAGGTGCCTGTTCCCATTCTTTTTGCTCTTCCTCGCCCTTATCTCTATCATTCCTAGGCTGCCGAAGACAAAAAGGCCGCCAAGCGCAAAGCCGAGCAAGACAGGGTCGCTAAGCTCAGTCCCGTCGAGCAGAAAAAGGTCTTGTTCTTTCTCCTCCTGTCATCTCTATCGTCTGACGTCCTGGTCTTAGCTTCTCGAGCGCAACCACAAGCGCGCCCTCAAAAAGTCTCAGGGCAAAGTCGTTCGCAAGGCATAGTTTTTGCGTGACAACATGCTAGTCGTTTAGCCTTTTCAATCATAGAGTTGCATGTCTTGACACTTTGCGCGTGACATTGAATACGTACATACCCCCAGCATACCAAGGTAATGACTGATCAGGATCCACCAGGTGAGGGTTCCCTCGTAGTAGGCGCGGTCGACGACCCACCCACCTCCACCTCGCGTTTCACGATTCCCATCCTCGCACCCCAACTCATAAACACTCTCAACAACCACATTGGACCCATCGCCTCCCTCTCCCCTTCCTCTATGCCATCTCCCAGCACGCCCTTGTCCTCGACGCCAGATTCCCGCTCGCTCTCCGTCTCGTCCTCACCCTCCGAGTGTTCCCCCTCTGCAATCGCCCTCTCCTCCTCCGCCTCCGATTCCGTCCGTCCCAGCACGTCCACCGGACACTCCGTCCCGTCCAACCGCCACTGATTCGTCCACCGCCGTCGTCCCTTACCCTCGCCCATCTGTCTCCCTCTCCTTCCCACCTCGCTCCCAACCCGGCTCGATCCAGGCCCACCTACTCCCAGCACGGTCTCCCGCCCGAACACAACACTCCTCAGCTCCCACACTTTTCTCCTCATCTCTTTCGTCGAAGCCCACATGTCGTCCACTCTCAGCTGCGCAGCTTCATACTGCAGGGCTGGCACGGGTGGAGGTACCGGCAGCGCGTGAAGCGCAGCCACGACGGGCGTGAGTCCCGGTGGTGTGTGGGTCGGAAACGCGGACGGCTGGGTGGGCATAATCAAACCCGGGGAGGATGGGGATGCCGGGCCAACCGACACGGCGTGATGGTGGGAGGTAAGTGCATCAATGATCGGCTTATGTTCCGCATGTGAGTTGCGGAGCGCAGTGGATACATGAGCAAGAGCGGTCGTGAGGTGCTGTTATACCGCCATCAATGACTGAAACCGAAATGAAAAAAGCCAGGGTACGAACCTCGAGACACATGACGACACCTTCAAGATGTGCCTCTCGCCTGCGCATCATGAGAATTTGTCCACAGAGCTCGACATCGATATGCATCCATTCCGGTCGCAACACCCGTACATGTTGCACAGAAGAAAGATCATGGAACGTGTGTCTTTTTAGTCCGTCAACAGATCTCGCGTGAGCGATCGACTTGGCATACAGTCAAGTAAACGCACCGTCTGATCCGACGCGGAATCACTCTGCTTTCCTTTTTCAAGGGGACTTCTTCCTCTTCTTCCACAACACCCGCCTTCCACCGTACCTCCTCACGGCCTCCTTTGACACGCTCCCATTCATGCCACCTCGTAGCCCTTGGTCTTTTCCTGCCTAGCCCGCTGTCACTATCATAGCTCCGCGACACCAGTGAGTCACCGATTTGTTGATCGTGCTCGGCATCAACGAGGTTGGCGGAACTAACGTTTGTAGAGGTCTCGAGTACAAAAGGATTGTGAGTTCGTGAGGCGACTGGAGAGAGAAAGGTCGAACTGATGACTCTCATGCAAAGGCCAAACGACGCACATGCTGGTAACGCCTGTCCACTACTCAGAAGCTCATCCTCGTCTTCATTGTCACTGAACATAGGGGTCAACGACGATGAGAGGCGGGAACAACCGGACACTCTTACTGTGATAGCACGAGTGCAGGAATTCCAAGGCCCTGGAGCTCTGAGGCAGGATACACGTGTCCCGACGAGGAGGACTGCGTGGACAGCGGAATAGCCACGGACGACATCCGTCTCCCAGGCTTAAGGGGGGAACCAAGGTCGATGGATTTCTTGGAGCGGTTGATCCTGTGTGCATCAAAACACAGTCCGATCAATAACGACAGTCAAACACCTACCCCGTCCACATCTCAAGTCGTTTCTGCACCTTTCCCGACCATGCCCCTCCAAAAGCCAGTTCATCGTCACCGAGATTCCTGGTCACGGTGTCTTCCACGTCGCTCCATGCGAGTCTGTCCTTGTCCTTGTCATAACTCTTGTCTCTCTCCTTCTCGCGCTCCGACCCTAGGTAGACCAACCTCCTCCCTTCAGCACGTTCTCGCATCCGCATGAGCACATCGACCTTGCCGGACCATAACGCCCTCAAACTACCCCCGACCCTCTCTTTCTCGTCCGCGCGCTCTTTCAGGCTTTCCCCTTCCTTCCCCGACTTCTCCTTGTCCCTTTCTCTCTCCACTTCCTTGTCCTTTTCGCGTTCCTTGTGGCGCTCGCGCTCGCGGCCACCGACAATGTCTCGAATGAACGACGCCAAGTCGGCGGTGGGCGCACCGACAGACCCTGGCCCACTCAGGCCCGCCCGCCCAACCAGTCCCATGACACGCCCCCCAAGCCACTTCCTCTCTTCGTCCGTCGCCTCAGAATCGGAAGTCGGGTCCAGCTTCGACAGGATGACGCGATGGACCTTACGAGAGTCTGAATGCCGAAGTTTAGCATCATGTTGGGACAGCAAGGACTTGTGCAGAGCGAGCGTGAGGTAGGTAATGGGTATGGGCACGACTGGCGAAGAAATGCTGGGACTAGCGGGGAGATGTGCCGGGATGAGGGGGCTGCTCATCAAAGGAGAAGTCATAGCTGAGGGAGTCATGACAGGAGTGAATGGTGGGGCAGGCGAGGTGATTGATGACATGGTCCCGCTTCCGAGGCCCATATTCGAGCCTCCAGATTGCTCAAACACGTTTGTTGCCGAAAGCATCTGTGTGGTCCCATTGTTTGTGAGGGTCTGAGAGTGTACCCATGACGAAAAAGCGTATAGGAACCCGTGTGGATGAAGAAAAGGGTCCTTGGCTACAGTCGGTACCCAGGCTGCAAGCCTGTTACGCGTTGAGAGAACGAACGACAGGAGCGCAGCGATTACACTCGGATCTGCGATGCGCTCTGTGGACTGTGCACGAGCGGTTGGGCACGTTGGGCACTACGCTAAAGAAGGCAAGAACGCACCTCGGACCCAACAAGACTATCCCCGATTTCGGCGGCCCATCGGCGCAGTCCATCAATGGTGACATCACACAATAATCCATCAAATACTGCCTCCGGAGGGTGCAGAGGTGGAAATGGGAACATGCCACATATCGCAAGTGCTGCCTGAAGGAACTTGACCAGCTCGAGTACATAGATCGTAAAATGCGGATGCCGTGATGGCCCTGATGCGACCGCCTGTGACGCATTGAGATTGATGACATTTGCGGGATGAGATGACGAAGAAGGGAGCATCAAGGTTTCGGGAACGGCAGGCGAAAGCGTGGTGACGGGTTGTGAATATGTCCGTGTGTGAGTACGAGAGTGCGATTTGGATCGAAAGGCACCCGCAGGTGGCGGCCCGTCAGACAGGAAATATGTCGACTTGAATCGATCTTTTGTCGTGTCGCTACCAAGTAAGCTTGGTCGAGCATGCCCAAGAAATTAAGGACACACGGGTACCTTGGTTCCTCCAGGGTGACTGCACTCCGGCCACTGCAGCCCATGCGAAGTAAATTGATGTTTGAATAGAGCCTATCTTGTGCAGCGAGGAAATTGCCATTGGGGATGTGCACTATGGTATAATCCGAGCGGAAGTGAGCAAGGGAGGTCACCATGAGCATTCCCTGCGGTGTCTATTCATTCATGAGCACGTGGGGTACGAAAGAGAACATGCTAAACTCTGACATCTCTGGGGCGTGCACCGTCCTGTTTTCGGAGATGTTGAACGGCCGATTTGAACTCGACTTCTGCCTCCGCAGACGTCAGTGCCGATACAGGGCTGAGCGCAGTTACGACGATCTGATGCGAACATACGTCAAGTACGAGCCGAAATGCAAGTGGCGCTGAAACATGCCTTGTGCGAAGGATCGCCCGTGTAGACGGTTAGTACGGTGACTGGTCGCGTGCGTTCTACTATCCTGAAAGAACTGTTTGGCCCACGACTGGTCCTACGCACCGATGAGTGCACTCACCACTTCTCGACTGCATACACCTGGTAGCCCACGAGCTCCATCCGCTCGACGACGATCTCGAAGCGGCAATTTGGTCCAATCCAGCGCTCTCCATCTGTACTCTCGGCGTGCTCGGTGGTCCACATCGCAGGAGAGGATGCCACGGACGTAGTCGTGGAGCCCGAGCGGGAGCGCACAGCAGATAACCGGCCGGTGACGGGTCTCACACGTGGGGAACGCCTCGGCGGCGGGGACGACAGTGAGGGGGACGGTGTACATTGTGTCGGCGAGCGTACTGTCGGCATCAACAAACGCAACGGCGGACTCGGCCTCGCTGCCATGGCACGACAAAGGACGAGATTTGATATTTAATAAATTTAAGTGTGACGTAGCCGTGACAATCCGTGACAGGAATGATACGTGTGAGAGAAACGATAAACAGACGTGATGCAGATTAGCACAGATGCTAGGCAGATGCGATACGTGTACAGTTAACAACGGTGGATGATGGACTAATGTGAGAAAGTAGAAAGTCGTGGATAACATACAGGATGAACAAAGACGGGGCGATGTTCATAGTACGGTACAACCGCTCGTAAACCACCTAGGGCATGTCAACGACACTCGATGAGGAATGCGACCGGAACACTGACCAGTTGCTATTCAGCTGCTCGATCCAACCCACCACCATTCTCAGTCTTAGACGCGCGCTTTTCACGGGCAATAGTTTTGCCTTCTCATGTTCGTCTATAGGGAGAATCATGCCAATCCAGAACGAAAATGCGCCAGGATCATTATCACTGGGCTGTCGTCCATACGTGTGGTCTAGTCGCTGGACGACCCAGGGTGCGGTGCCCTCACGAAGTTGGTCCAGAAACGCATGACATGTTGCTAAGAGTGCCGGGGTGGAAAGAAACTGACGGGAGGTACTAGAAGAAGCTGGGAAGGGCGATAGGGGAGGAGAAACGCGAGGTGATATTCGAGTAAGGGAAATCGGAGGATGAGGGAGAGAATCGACGAGCGCAGCTTCGGAAGAGGACGAAGGAATGCCGCCGTTGTCGTCTTGGGCTGCCCACGCTGCGAGATCGTCGTCGTAGTCGTCAATCCTTTCGACCCTACCTATCAGGTAACCATCGAGGGATCCCTGTTCTAGTATTCGAAAGCGGTGGGATCCCCGGGTCTCAACCATGCTACGGCCGTCGGCGAGCATCTGAACGCTCTGGATTTCGAGCATGGTGCCAAATTCAGTGCCATTCGTGCCATGGCCGGCGATCGGGGCGGCGCGAGGGGGCATAATCATACCAAACGTGGGGGAGGGTTTCTCGAGACAACGGCGGAGCATCAAGCGGTAACGAGGCTCAAAAAAGTGAAGGAGGGTGGGCATGCCCGGGAAAGAAAGCTGACAAACAAAGATGGGGGTATCTAAGCGAGTGTCACGTTCACTAGACTCGAGTGCGTCCCTGCGACTAGAATAAATGTCGGGAAATGCTGTGAGGACTGAGAGGGGGTGAACGAGGCACGGCATGCAAAGAGGAAAAAAGGGCTCACGGAGGGACAGAATGACTTTGTTCTGGGGGTGTTCCTGAAAGTAGGCGAAACTGGGAAACTGGCGTCGACAAAGGGGACAGAGTGTGCTATGGTCAAGAGAACGCTGAAGACATTTTGAACAAAACGTCTGTGGAGAGGTGAGAGTGAAACAGAGGAGGGAGGGGGGAACATACATGCTGGCAAGGGGTGGTTACGGGCTGGTAGAGAAGCATAAAACAAATCTCGCAAGTGAGCTCCGCGGAGAGCGCCTTCTCGAACGGGTCCTGTTCGGGGTCGGGTGATGACGTAGTGTCACGGGGGGTATTGTGATGTACCGGACGCGAGGGAGACGGGGGACGGAACGTGGAAGGGTGCTCCGGATCTGGATCCGGATCGGAATCATCATCGGAGGCGGGTTCCTCTGTGTCGGGGGCGTCTGCGGTGCGGAGGAGGTGAATAATGTTATTCACCCTGACGTCAAGCGAGAGGGGGGAGCCATCGTTGGGGAGGTCGAGGGGTGCGGTGAAGAACTGCACGCGAGAGGATGAGGGTATGGCAGGGGTGAAGGAGCGCTGCTGTGAGGGACAGGCTGGGATGGGACAGAGCGGAGAGCGGAGGTGGTGTGCACAGATGGTATGTCCACAGTGGAGGGTTGTCGGTGCGAGGAGAAGGGTGGCGGGTGGACAGAGTGGGCAGTGGAATATGGGGAGTAGTTCGCGCGGGGACGGGGACATGTGCGAGGTTGCAGAGGGGTGGGATGTTTAGAAAGAGAAGTATTAGTAGGTATTGTGAGATACTCCGATGAGGAGAACGAATCAAACACGCACGCAGACCGCGCACTTGCACGGGTTTGCACGCACACACAAACACGCACGCACGTCGTCGGCGGGGGATCCGTCTCGACGTTCTCCACCAACGAGCAACGAGCTCGACATCACGATCTGTTCCTCAGATCGAACTCGTCACGTGTATATACCCGGATTTGACATTTCATATATGTACATACACATTCATATCACACAGAACTCTACAAGTTCGACGCGTTCGTCAAGGGCCAGTTACTGCGCACGTCAGTCCTCGCCAGAAGAGCAATAAAATGTCACACACTATTCAGAGTTCGATCGCTTGTATCCGTACCTGCCGATATACTCGTCCAACTGCGCAGGTCCACGTGACCCATATGGGTAGGGCAGCGGTTGAGGTCGTGGGTCATTCCCCTGCCCCTCAATCCAATGTAGGATCGGTGTGAAGATCTGTCCCCGTCAGTCAGCCGTCATCCACACAACCTCTTCCTATCACACCTACCTTCCATGCCACATCTAGCTCGTCGTCTCGCACAAAGTTCGAGTGGTCACCTTTGAGCGCGTCCAGAATCAGCACCTCGTATGCCTCCGGAATATTCGTATCTGTGAAACGCCTCTTGTATGTCAAGTCCATCTCCGTTGTAATCGCGCGGAACCCATATCCCGGCGTCTTCGTGTTCAGCTTCAGATACACCGCTTCCGACGGCTGGATCCGCACGACCAGCTCATTCCGCGAGATGTCGGCAAAGATCCCTTGTGTCACGTCCTTGAACTGCACACGGATCTCCACCTTGGCCTCGTTCAGCGCTGTATTCACGATCAGTCAAACAAATCAATGCCTGTTCGTCGCATCCACTCACCTTTGCCCGCCTTGAGGATGAACGGCACACCGTCCCATCTCGGGTTGTTGATCCAGAGCACAGTCGCAGCAAACGTGGGACACACAGAGTCCTTCGGCACCGTGTCGTCGTCCAGGTAGCCCGGCTTCCCGTTCGCACCCACGTATTGGCCCAGGAGCGTGTCCTTCCGCTCGATAGGCGGGATCGCGCGCAGCACCTTGACCTATTATTATCACATCTGTGAGAACGGGGACTATGACGTTGCTTTCCACAGCACACCTTTTCGTCTCGGATATCTTCCGCGCTAAACGACACCGGCCGCTCCATCGTCAAGATACTCAGGACCTGCAACAAATCTAATCGTACACATGTAAGTTAGCTATTTCCGCACGCACTCCTCTGCGGCACTCACGGTTCTGCAAGATGTCTCGGATGATCCCAAATTCGTCAAAGTAGCCACCACGACCTTCAGTACCGAATGGCTCCTTGAACGTGATCTGGACATTGCTGATCGAGTTTCTGTCCCATGCAGCATTCATGGCGACGTTTCCAAACCGCAGCACAAGCAGGTTCTTGACCATCTCCTTGCCGAGATAATGATCGATCCTATACGTCTCTTCTTCCTTCCACGATTTCTTGAGTGCCCCCAACAGAGTCCGGCATGAATCCAGGTCCTTTCCAAATGGCTTTTCCACGATAATGCGGTTCAACCCCTTTGAAGAGTAGCAACAGTCTCTCAAGTTCTTCCCGACGGGGATGAAGACGGAGGGCGGGAGAGCAAGGTAGAAGACACGGTTGGCTGCAGGTGTTACATACGCCTTTTCGATTTCCTCGATATGTTTTGTCAGGTTTTGGAACGACTCGGCATCCTCATAGCCGCCCGAGACATACGTCGAGAGCTTTTTGAACTCATCTAGCTTGGCTGCAATCTCAGGATCATCGACATTTTTGATGTAGGAGGTGGTGCGTTTGTGGTATTCATCAGTGTCCATTTTTGTGCGGGCATAGCCGACGATGTGGACATCTTTGGGGAGATGGCGGTTGCGATAAAGACCAAAGAGGGCAGGATACGTCTGCAATGGAAATGAGCGAACGAACGTTGGAGGGCGTAGGGCGAGACGACGGACCTTCTTCTTGGCCAGATCTCCGGAGGCGCCAAAGACTGACGGCGCGTCAGAGATTAGCGACGATCAAGACAGGGGCACGCACCGATGATGACGGTGTTGTCTTTGAGAGCGTCACCTGTGGTCTCCATGGAGGGGATTGTGCCAGAGCGGGGACGCTGAGGTTGTGTAGTCATTGTAGCTAAGTGGGAGGATATTCTGTCTACTGCTCCTGCGAATGGCACTTTATTGCTTCACTGGACGTGAGATCTTGGAAGACGTTTGCTCCGTCAGCGATCGCCAAAAGCGGAGAATCTTACCAACCTCATCGATCATCTCGGCCCGGCCTGTTACCGCGTTTGTCTCATGGACCCGGCCATCCAACACTTTCAGGAGCTCGTCTCCCCCGACCACGCAGATGCTGACCCCGCTTCTCTCCACATACGCGCTACCTCACTCCTCGCACGCCTCAAAGCACTGAATAGATCCGCCAATGCTGCTACTCGCGCCCACAAACAGGCCACCGCCGACGCGCGTCAAGACATGGATCAGACACACCTGGGCTTGCAGAACCTCCTCTACGAAAAGCGCCACCTCGAGCGCGAGATAGACAAGTGTCGCCAGTTTGCGTACGTGCACTCTGTATCCCCTGTTCCGCGCTCACCCGCCATCCTGTGCAGCTCTATCTACCAGGACATCCCCTTCCACTCCCTCTCAGAGTTCCAGGAACTCGCTCCGCCAGAGGCCCGCATCCCCGAGCCACATCAACTGATGCTCAACCGACTCAGTTTTGAGCTTGCCGAACGCCAGAGGTATGTGCCGTCCTCTCATGCAACGTCATTTTTCAACCGCACCATTAGACTTGATCTCCGGCGCAAAGAACTCGTTCTCCAAAAGGAGGAACTTCTCAAGCAGAGCAAGATCAAAATCGCGACCGTGGAAAGCGTTAAACAACAAATAGACACGCTCATGAAGGTGACGCTCTTCTTTCTCCGTACCTTCCATGGTTCGCACTCATGGCGGTATCCCTTCTCAGGCCGCCGCAGACATCCAGAAAAAGGTCGACGAGCTGGTCCCACCATTGTTTACCCTATCCGCTGCTACCACTCCGGTTCCCATCTAATCGGCCGTGTTATTATCATGTCTGATGGCCCATCAACAATTTTGTTCGCTTCTTACCCCAGTTGTCGAGCAGGACACACGTTTCCGGTCTACATAGTAAACGAGGCACGTACTACTTATCGAAAACTCCCCTAGATAATGGTACAACATGATGCGAGGCTGCGGTAGATTCCGATAATATGTAATGGCAGAGATTGGAAAAAGTGAGGGAGGGGGGAGATAAAACTGCATCCGAGGCAGGGCGGTGGGCTGGTATCCTCTTCAATGATCCAAAAAGACCACTGCAAGATGCTCGAAATACGACATGAGGTCAGGGTGGGAAGAAACAGCTGTCAATAGTTCGTGTTTCAGGCGTATCAGGTATCTTCGGCTTCGTCGTTCAAACTGCCGATGTCACTCAGACTGCCAACGTCACTCATTTCCTCGTCTTCGTCCTCTTTGCCGTTCTCTGTCGCGTCGATCGCGTCCTTGGTAGCGTACCGCTGTACATATTCTGCTCGGAAAGAGGAGGCTAAGCGCCAACACTGGAACGAATCACTGATCGCGTTCACATACCTTTAACTTTGGCCTCGTATTCTTTTGGGTGTCGCATCATGAGTGCTGCTGCCTCGCCATTGAGAGGATCGTTGGGATTTGGATAGCGTAGGAGTTGCGGCAAAAATACATCAAAAATATTGATCATATCTTTAACCAACTGTTCGTCCGCACGGTCACATGCGATCGAGAATACACACGCACCGAACATAGGCGACCAAGTCTGGTTGATGACGTCTAAACATACGGACCCACTCCTTCGACGTCGTGTCAATCAGTGTTTCCACCTAGTTGGCCGAGGAGCTACTCACAGTTCGTCGATGTTGGGGTGAAAGATCTTGTTCATGAATCCAATGCTAGGAGATTTGTATGGATATTCGGCTTGCAGTTCGACGTGTATCTTCCATATTCCACCCGCAAACGGTGCTGCGAGACGTGATGGGCATCATATACAGGGTTAGCACGGCTCGGATACGACTCACTTTCTGGGGGTCCTTGAAAGCGCACGTAGAACTCGCGCATGTTATCGTTCACAAGGGTTACCTCGTAATCCGACATGAGTCTACAGGAAACCAGGGTGAGATGAAAGGGAACTGAAGTTGGGAAGGATCAGACACTCGCAGCTTCATGACATCAGTTTCGATGCGGCGCTTCGTCGAGTGTTTGGCGAGGTATGTTAGTCAGGTCCGTGCATAAACGAATGGGAGCGTATACTCATCATATTAGCTTGCGTTGGGTCGTGGATACAAGCTCGAAGCTGGCTAAATGACGACTTCTGCTGCCCGAGATTCTCATGGGGCACTACGCCGGAATGTTCCTCTTCTAGTTATCACCGACCGGTGATTAGTCAGCTTTGCCGGATAGCGCCGGATAATGGACAATATGTATTAGAGCTGTACATTCCCTTCCAGAGGACGACGCTAAACGCAACGACATACAAACGACATATATACAATTCGAGAATAACAACATCATCATCATCATTTCATGACCCAACTCTCCAAGTCATTTCTATTCGTTGACAGTATCGTGGTTGGCAGGCCCATCAGTAGAAGGCCCATTCCTCCGTGACGCAGTATGGATCGTAGGGGCTGCACGGATGTTCCTTTCTGTAACCAGTCTTAGGTCGCCCATACGCAGCGGCGTTGCGTTCAGCGGACGGTGCCTCATACGCAGCGGGCGCCCTCCGGCCACCGGCGCCGACCACGTTGCTTTCCGCGGTCCCACTACTTGCGGAGAAAAGGTGGCGTGGATGAGCCAGGTCCAAATCAACACTAGGTTGATTGAATGCCCTCATCGCCAAAAGTAAAGCTATCATCCACCGTGCTTGGTCAGACCTATGATAAACGGTGTTGGAAGGAAAGAGGGTATACCCAGCCAGAAAGCACCAAGCGCAGCAATCAATATCAGCTCTTCCTGGTTCCGCGAGAGCATGCGGCCTTCCGCAGTGTGATTATGATTATGGTGCTTTATCACCCTACATCATCCATTTGTCGAGCCTTGCATTCTCGCATCTAAGTCGATCACTTACAGGAAGATGAGAGCTCCGATTGCTAGAGCTGTCACAGATGTTTGCGTCAGGTGGATGACCTCTAAACGTATGAAAGGTTCAATTGATTGTTTCAGCAGCTTAGGAAGGGGACTTGCGAATGCTGTGGGGCAAGAATTTCATGATGACATGACCCATCACCAGTGCGAGGATCGCTGGTTATGCTGTTTGGTGAACATTGCAAATTATTGTTGACGTCTCTACCAGCATACCTTTTATAACATGTCTGAAAGGATGTTCAGTGAATAACGCCATATCGTTGGATGTTGGAACAGAAAAGGAACCGGATAAGGGACGGGTGGGAAGCACACTAAAACCCCCACTCTTTTTCTGTCCTGGGCACGAGGCATCCGAATTTGTACTTGTATTGTGCACATCCATCTAAGTAACATACATATATGACAGCTATTGAACATAAACAAAAAAAACAAAAGCATTCGTTACAATCCGGTCGTCACTATCATCCAAACACACATCGCACTCGGGAACTCGGTCAGGTCCCAGAGCGGTATTCTCATAAGCTGCGCTATATCAGCCGATTTCCCTTAGGCTGGTGTGACTACCCCCGGAACTTGAGTAATCATCGGAGGTGCACCGTTAACACCAGGCTGAATAACAACAGAGTGACCAGGTACCTGATGCACATAATTGGCACCCGTTGGATGGGGTCCATATGCATAAGGAGGGCGAGGATATATTGCTTCGGTTGGATAAGCTGGCCATTCGCCAAACCAACCAAGTTGCGAGATATGTTCACGCCAGGCATAAACGCTACAACACAAACGTCAACTGCTATAAACCTGACATCGAGAACAGAGGTAAGTACCGGCCAAGAGCGACTGCGCGTGTTGTGAGGGTTATCACTATCATGAAGAAGATAACAACTGCAAAGAAACGCCGATCAGAAGAGCATCGTTGAGTTACATCAGTATACTTACACATCGCGAATAAGCACCATGAAAGGGCCTCTACCAGCTTCATTTCATAGCAATATGTCATTGCAGACACTATGTTCCGCGACCGTCAGTTTCTCTAAATACACAGACGTGCCAGCGGAAACTCACCTGACCCATTCGTCGTCGGCTGTTTTTCACCGGCCAACCCGTAGCATTGGACATAGCCGATGATGTCACTGTAGTATGTTATTTAAGTACCCACTGTCCTTGAAATAATACTCACAGAGACCAGGCGCCCATGCCTTTTTGAACCGGAGTAAACAAATTCGAGGTACATGCAGCAATACTGAAAAGAAAACTCACCTAACCACAAGACTCCCAGACAGAAATGCACAGTGACCTCGACGATGGGCTGTGCAAACTGCATCCTGGACATAGCTCGAACAGAGTGGAAACGATCGCATGAATTTACTTACAAAATCAGGAATACAAAAATAGTCGCCGATGGCACAACAAGTGAGTAAATCGTAAAGTCATCTGGTGGACAGGCGTCTTTGGAGGCGGATCATAAGATATGAGTATACCTACGATTGATATCAGGCAGGAAAAGCGCTGCAAATCTGGCCGCCAAGCCTAGCACAACCCCGGAGAGGCAGAACACAAATACTGCTCAAGCGCTCGTTGATGAGCAATCTCCGGAACTCGAAGAAACACCAACGTACCATAGGCAATCAGCCTCAAGTTGGAGAAAAGGATAGTCATCCCAAGTAATTCCAGGTAGGTCGGAACGTTGGGGTATTACGGAAGACCAGCAAAATTTCTCTGGGAATTGTTGGAGCGTTTGAGCTTCGACATATTTAGACGCAACGCGAACCATGCTCAGTGGTCGTAATAACGGAGTTTGAAATGGAGGCTGCGGTCCTGAGGCATAACTCCACGTTATGCTTCAACAAATTTGTTTGCTATTGTGCAACATAGTTGTTACTCTAGATTACACGACGATCAACACAGAATGTTCGACAGCAAATACATAATTTTCCGAGGAGTCAGTATCCCAAAGTAATACAGTGAAACAAATGTGGTCCTGCCGAAATACCACATGGCAAAAAGATTTGGAGATTGAATCGTGGAATCCATTTCCGTCACCGCCGGGGTGATGCATGTCTCTTGTAATTGTCCACGGTGTGCGCTCGAACGGGAGCTGAGTGTCCACTTGATGACCAGTTGGGGAAGCGTGAGTCTTTCCGACGCGACCCATTTCTCAAGAGCTCGGGATCAGCTTTTTCGCTAGGGTAGGCTCTGCCTCTCGAGCGAGTGCTGACGGGTGATGGTAGCTTCGACATACTCGACCTTGGGCCGAACCAGGGATAGGTCGTAACCGAGATAAACCACACGTTGCGGTTCACTCGATAATAATGCTTCAAGGCCATTGCAAGAAGGAAAAGAAGGAAGCCCCACACTGTCGTAAGTTTCGGTTCAGAGAGAGACATGAAGCACAGACGAAGGACTTGCCCAGGATGACGTTGAACAGCGAAAATGCCTCAAGAACGCGATACTGCGCTTGGTATGTTTCTGTAGAGACTGGAGCGACTAGTTAGCACAGGGATATCATGAAAAAGAGATGCTAGAAACATACATCCAGCTACATCGATGACAGCTGAGTCGTCTGCTGAAGAGAAGCACTCGACATCTGCATTCTCCGAGTCGGAGCTGGCCAAAAAGGCACCAAGGGCTACAGCTAATTGAGTATGCCATTCGACGAGATATCATTTGCGACACACCGAGCCAAAATGTTCCCAATAAACCTAGGCAACCTAGCTCTATTCTTGTGGAAATGGGGTTACGGTCGCCAAGAGCGCCACAGATGAGGCTGAGAGGAGTCAAAGTGTGCACAAGTTGACTGGTAAGATTAATTGCTCACAGTACGAGGAGGATCAGCAAGCTTGTACTACAGACGAATAATGCAAAAGGAACGAATCGGGCTTCATATTCATGATCGATGAGTGAGACAACTCATTGGACAAGACGAATACACATACTTAGATCTGTGATGACAAGTAAACTCTGGAAGTGGGCTGCGATGGCTAGACATATTATGGTCCAGGCCAAGATTACGGCTAGGAACCGAATGATCAGGACGGTAGTTGGTGGGAGAGCACTGAGTAGCTCACCGTAGAGACTCGCACGGAATATATTAAACTTGGAAGGCATCGCAGACCTTGAAAAGATGGAGGAGATCGAGAGATTGGAAAGTCGTTTGCGGCGAGACGGCTTGCGTGCCGACAAAGTTTGCTGATGGGAGGATTGGACGGGACGAGATGGCTGAGATTGACAGTTCAGGGCATTGCGGTGGGGTGGGCTCATCTTTAAGCAAATCTGTCCTGGTGAGCACGCGGAGTGAGGGTGTTGGAGAAACCACGAAACGGCGTGGTGAGGAGCGTGTATGAGGATGCAAAGACTGCAAATTTACGGCACAGCGGGGACACGAGGCTTTTGGTGTGGTCGGTTGAAAGGGAGAGAGCGCGCGGATCCCAGCAGAAGCAGTGCTTTCGCTCGCACCATAATGCTTCGCTGGCCATCGCAAAAGTTGATACATATGTATGGCCATGTGCCCGTATACTGATGCCTCGAGGCAGCTAATTCACACGCTCGGGTACTGGGCAATTCCATTCTCGGATGTGGCACACCTCCATTTCCCGTCGGCGCCGCGGCCGGAAGGCCACCTTTAGCTCAGTTCGCCGCCGCTTTCAATTTGTTTGATACTACTACATCCGATCGTCGTGTCGTCCACGTCATGTTGAAAGGCAGTCCACATGCTTACACAATGATCACCACAGACATCCCGGGCGTCTGTGTCTACGTGCAAGCCCATCTCGGTGTAAATGCCTGAGCGGTAATCTCTCTCGAACGCGATTTGCATACCAAGTTATTTACTTGTCAAGTTGACCCACCAGTTCCATCATGAGCCTTCCATTTTCCATCGGTGATCGCATAACGTCTTGCCAGAACCCTCGCGCTCCAACTTCGCAAGTGCCGTTTGTTCACCGTGATCACTATCACATAAGATCCGCGGTCTTCCGAAAGACCCATCGTTCGATCTCTGATTTCTATTCCAGCCTGTCCTGGCGCACCGTTACAACCTTCGAACAAGAGTCATCGGTCGCATGGCGCATCGATGAAGACTTTCAAGATGTATAGGGAAAGGAGATCGTGCATCCTCTTTATGACCACTAGAGACAGATAAACTTTTACCCCGTGATCGGAGAATCAGTGATTCCCCCCCTCCCCAGGCTGATCCACTTTTACCTCTGCAGCTCGCTTCTAGGTATTCTTGGTAGTGTGTGCGAGCACGGTAACCTATTTATGTAAGATGTGTTGGGTCCGTATCTTCGCAGCTAGGCGCGTCTTGAAGCTGACCTTTGTGGTATTTAGATCCAGAGCAGTAGATAATGTCTGTAGATGCGCCTTGGTGAATGGATATTGATGAGTGCGTACTATCTTCACTGGGGGAGTACCACAGATCGTTGAACGCATACAAAACACGGTCGCGTGGTTTGCTTATTGGTTCACCCCTGCTTAGCGCGCCTACTTTGGCCTTCTCGGCCATTGAACAAAATGCGCCTCATAAACCATAAACCATGTATCTCTCCAAGAAAATTCAATCATTAGAGATACAGTATCATAGTGATTGGTTAACCTAATAGACCTCACTGATAGTTCGCCACTAAATTCATCATTAGATCATGTATTCCGAGCTCATTTTCAACCTAATGTCAATGATTAGCACATTATAGCGAAAGGCCATTATATATAATATGTCATACCTCGATCTTCCTCTGTTGATCTTCATGGCCAGCCGAGGAATTGAATAAGGTATCAATCTCCTCTAGCGAGAGGTTTGCTGTCTCAGGTACAATGTAACTTGACCAGAGGAAGGCTGCGAAGCAAGCACAAGCAAAGGCGGTGAATGTGGCACTAGGTGGGAGTTAAAGAGTAGTCATAAGGTTTATGCAATGCGGCGGACATACACCGAGGAAATCTCCATCATTGGTGGTGTAACAAGACCAATGAAGACTTTCCACAATTTATCAGGATCATGACAAGGCTACCTCTAATAAGAGAGAAATTAGAACTCACAATTATTGATCCAGTTGGATGCGGTTGACAAAGCGACACCTTTACTTCGCATTGATAGCGGAAAGACTTCGTTTGGAAGGACCCATCCAATCGGTCCAAAGCTCATTCCGTATGCTGCAGTGAAGGTATAGATGCATCTGTAACTCGCGTCAGGGAAACAATGTCATGCATGGAAACATGGTGAGACATACATCACCGCTAACCATGCAGCACCAGAATGTGAAGACCAGTCGTTTTGATACTGGAAAATCTTCAAATTTTTGTTCAGGAACGATTTGCATAAAAAGAATGACGCATCACAATACCAATATGGCAATCAAACAATGCGAGATAGCCATAGTAGCACTGCCCACTAGGAAAGAATTCATCAGATAGACAGTCAGTACAAACAGTACAGTCATTACCTTTTAAGAGGGGTTTGCGTCCTGTAAATGATGAGCCGGAAAATTCACTGAACAGTGGACAACCACCTACCCCATTGATCTAGGTACAGCACGATAGGTATTACAGAAATGGCTTGAATGATTCCAATGCCGCCAGTCACAAGAAGAGTGACTGTCTCTCCGGTCAGTCCGATATTCCTCAGTAGAGTGGGACCATAGTAGAGTAATGCGTTGATCCCACTCCATTCTAAAATCAAGTAAATATTATGTCAAGGAAACGCGTGATGAACCACGCACGTTGGAAGAACATCATCATAACACCGATGAGAGTTCGAGCGAGATATTGTGAATGGAATAGCTCACTCCAGCCACTTATGATACTACCATGCTTTGTGCCCGTACCACGACGGATAACAGCAGCATTTACTTGCATTTCCAATAATTCAAGCTAATAATCATCAGTCAATTTCGTTCATTTTGGAGGTATCTGAAGTACCTGGAGAAGAGGGTCACGGGTGGTTTCTTCCCGTGTTCGAAGGCGAAGCTTTGCTAGAGAACACATTGCATCGTCCAACCGCCCACGTAAAATGAGGAAACGTGGAGATGGCGGAAGAAGATAGCATCCCAGGCAGAGTGATAGGCCAGGAATTAGTTGAAGTACAAGAGGAATTCTCCAGGATGCCGAGCCAGAAACTGTATCCCAGGGAAATCAGATCAGAATAACTCAGATGTCAAGCATTACACTCACTATTGCGAGTAAGGAATCCAATCCAGAATCCGAAGACGACTCCGAGAACGATAGAAAGCTGTTCAATAGCTAAAAGTGATCCCCGGAGTTCGGGTGGGCTGATCTCAGCCATGTAAAGCGGGGACAACATGCTTCTCGAGATCAGCATGTACAACGTCACCAACATGAAAATTTTGAATACCTTAGCGCTCCAACACCAATGCCACCGATAGCTCTTCCAATTACCAAATCATCAAAATTGCGAGCACCGGACTGTAATCCGGAACCAATGCAAAATATAACTCATAGGATTTGTTGAATGAGGAGAAAACATACAGCTGACATCAAGCTCACCTGAAGCTAAGAATATAGAATGGCGTCTAGAATACCTGTCTGCCAGAATGCCGGACAACAAAGCACCGAACAGGGCCCCCAGCTCCAAAACAGCAGCTGAAATAAACACAGATATACAGGGCGCAGGCACTCTAGAGCAGGGGTAAACATACTCATCAGCCCCTTTTCCCAAGGTCCTACTGGCCACCGAGTCAGGAAGTCTTTCATGACAAGAACATTAGCAATGACGCCCTGGTCATATCCAAAAGATAGGCCGCCTATGGATGCAAATATCGCGCAACCCGCAGCGTAATGATTACGCAGAAGACCAGTAAATCCTCCTGGTCCGTAAGAGTACGAATACGAATATGAGTTGCCGTCGGGTTGAATGGTCAGGGAGCCGCCACGTGGGGTTTTGACCACCAGTCGTCGACGCTGTTCCAATAGGGATTCAAATTCAGATCTTTCCTCCATATCGACCTGTTCTTCCTCAGCATTTGATGCGATAGGTTCGTAACCTCCGGTCGAAGACTAAAAGTAAATCAAAGTAAGTGTCGAGTTAAACAGGATGCATCATGAGGATCGGTACGCACCATGCACAATTATCGTCCAGACGCCAGCGAAAAGTTAAGATGGGTATATATCTCTCCTAGTGAACGGCCAAGTAGCTTTTGCCAGTGCGTGTGGGGACAACTCCGGTGCTGGAACGGAATGTAGTAACAGAGTCCCGAGTCAGCTGCCATGTACGTAGAACTCCGCTCGACATACCACACGACAACGTCTAGAGAAGACAACATCGGAGCATACTATATGGGTGGGGGGAGGTTCAATTACTCCTTCAGCTGGCACTGAAACACGTTTGCCGCTGACAAAAACGCTGCGAGCAAAGTCAAAGGATGTTGTTGGGCGTGCACAACGGTGTAGACGCTGTAGTATGTACCAACAGCGGTGCCCATGCATGCCCATGCTCTATGACATCTAGTGGCAACTTACGATGCGAGTCGAGTTAGTACTTATCGCCCGAGAGTTGTAGTGCTCCAGCCTGATCGATTTACGATTACCGACTGGTATAATTGATCATCTACATAAGTTGAACAAGGAAACCTCGATTTATTGGTGTCATGGCAGCTTGAGCATTCCAACGTTTGGCCCAGAATGACGGTTGGAGATCGCGCAGGAAGGTACCCTGATCATTGCTTGACATCGTAAGGGAATCGCGGTCATTTATTCTTCCCCAACGGATCTCTTTTGCTCTTGGAATACTAGGTCTTCCACTTGTCCTTTTTTTCTCTCGATCTCGGCCTCCTCCGCTCTTTAGTCTCCTTCATGCATATCTTCCTCAATGCCGCACGCTGTTTCTCTCGTAGCACCGTTATACTTTCTGATTGGGCCATCGGGATCATGTCATCGCTGCCGGATTCTTCTTCATGGGCTGTGGGGCCGTCGATGCTCATCGCTTCCTCATCATCATTTCCTGAGTTTAAGTCTGGATTTCGGTCTAAGTCTGAGTCAGAGGCTTCTGGCGGTGCTTTGTGCTTCCCGTTCGATCGTCACATGGTTTTGAACCTCTGATCATAATTGGTATGATCGAGGTAAGAAAGTGGGGGGAACGGCATCAACAGACAAACGGAGAACATGAAGACGTAACCGCGTTACCTTGTCGCATCTGGGGGGACGACTAACCCTTGCCTATCGCATGTATTGTGCTTTAGCAGGGTTGCCGTATCTTATTTGGTTTCGCAAGTACTCCACAAGCGATCGCTCCGGCTCGGGTATCTCCCGCTTGGCTAGGTACTGCAGCGCGTAGAGCATGTGGGGGTAGACTTTCAAGAACGGATACGTCTTCGGGGCAAGTGTGCAAGCTCGAATACGGGGACACGATGCATCCGCATCTGTTGCTATTCGCACAGAAGTCCGGGTATTTCCAGTTCAGGTGTATCAAGGCCGAGGTCGGCTACGATCGCAATGTAAGAGGCTCCAAGGGAACCCTGATGTTCGCCACCGGTTGTCAGATCGGTCCTCCTGATCTTGTTAAGTGCATTGGACTGCTTGCTAGTGCGAGCTTTGTCAGATATGTATCAGCTTTATCAATAGCCGGCTAATTGTGGCAACATTGGATGGCACACGTTCGCTACCGCATCGTCCATTGGTTCAGGCTGTATAGCGACATCAACATCGATCGACCAGAGACGCAAAAGCAAACAACTTGCCTTAATTCATCCACCGCCTTCCTGTTGTCTTGTCGTATAAAAGACTCCATGTAGATCCAACGCGAAAAATTCATATGGGTATCCTTTCCTTGAATGTTCTTGGTCGCACGACTCGCGCTACCCGACCAGACATCCATTCCAAAGACGAATCCGAACAAGTTGGCGACTCGGATCATCATCGCGCAATGAAACAGCTCCGTACCAAAACCATCTTTGAGGGGCGTGTAAGGCTCCCAGGATTTCTTCTCGTGAATTACAATTAGGTCTTTGGCGAGTAGCCAGAGTGACCGGTCGACCAGCTCGTCGCATTATCCAATGTCAATCATCCCATTGTTGGCGATGATGCGAGCGGATGGAGCACGGGTATTTTCATCCGCCTTACAATGGGCCACCGTCAGAATCGTAGAAGCCTCTGGCGACGTGTGTACATGGCCGCTGAGAGTATGAAGTTCGCTCTCAGAAGTGGAAGGATGGCCCATATCGAATAGCAACTGAATCAAGTGGGAATCAGGAATGTCAGCCGACCTATCATTTGTATTTGGTTCCATATCTGCAATCTCAAGTACACCGGGTCACCGGGTGAAACATGGGTATCATCAAGATGCGCGTTGCAGATGCCTGATCTCCCGGGAGAAACATAGCCAGCCCCCTCCCAGTCCT